>JAKCPI010020499.1:0-14733 GCA_023213315.1 Euborellia annulipes | reverse complement strand
CTTACCTCTATATATATGTTAATATATAGAGAGAAAGTATTGGATTCATGTCAAAAATTCGATGTCGAGATTTTGATGGATCTTCACGTTTTGAGGTCCCCTGAATCCAAAAAAGTGGTTTTCGCGACATGGTCTGTCTGTCTGTCTGTCTGTCTGTCTGTGAACAAAAATATCTCAAGAACGGAAAGAGCTAGAAGGTTGAAATTTTATATTTAAGTTAGGCACCCCCATGGGACGTGACACGAAGCTTTTGAACAAAATCGACCAAAGAGTACTAGTACTTTACTGATGCACTTTTTCAGTTTTTTTTCGATTTTCTCAAAATTCGCTCCAACGATTTTGATTATAATTCAAAGATCAATTATTTTTTAGATGCTCTTTAAAATGTATATTCTCATTTTGCAATTGAAATCTCCTGAAGACCACTTTACTCTTGTACTCCATAGAAAAGATAGGAGAAATGGTTGCCATGGTAACAAAATATAAATATTTTCACATATAAATTTTACATCTTGAAATTCGAATGTACCGTACTGTCGGAAACTAAATACATGTCGACACGAAAAATCTGGTGTGACAAGCACAGTACACAACTTTCGATTACCGAAGGTAAGAGAAAGTTGTGTGCTGTGCGCCAGTCACCAGATTTTTATTTAACCATTTAATACTCGACAATAAAAGTTGTTTATTGATTTAAATAGAAGAACAATATTTGACATTTGACCTTACATACTCACCTTGATTTGACTTGTTAGTAAAAGAAATGTCTTTAACAATTTTGAAATCATACCATATTAAAGAGAAAGGGGGGGAAGGGGTCTTGTTTAATTATCCATCTAAAGGTTATCTCATGAAAATAAGTTGGTTATTTAGATGTAATACCTTTAAGTAATATAAATGTAACTCCATTTAGGTTTGTTTGTTCGGTTGAGTTTATATTTTAAAGCAAGATAATAATATTGAAATGAGAGAGATATTTCTCCCTCCATCTCTTTAAAAAAAGGGGGGTGGGGGGAATCATCATCATAAATTGATTGGGGGCATTAAAATAAACTGGTCCAGTCGATGATGATGCCAGGTCAAGATAAACTTAACACCATTTACCGTTTGTGAACTATCGTCGTTCGATATCCGATTTTATATGATCATTTATATTGCACTTTATGGATTCATTACATCGCAAAATTTGACATAAAGATGTTAATTATTATATATCTATATGGAATATACATTCAATTCGACTTTATTATATTTACATAAGCGTAAAATTTAATTTCATGTTCCTTTTATGGTTTAATTACTATTTAACATAACATTTTTGAGACCTCAATAATTTTTTTTTTCTCATTAAAAGTGTAATAATCACCCGAGGGGTGTTTGGGGTTAACGTGTAGGAGGTGGTTTTTCTTCTAATGAGCCTTGTAAACTCGACTTTTCCCTGAAACAATTTGACTTTATTGATTGTTATTAGAGCAGATTTTTTATGTAATCAAGGTAGGGAAAGACAAGGAAAATTTTATTTTTATTTAAATACTTGTAGCATTTCATTCAGAATTAATGATCTCGCATTTTTTTTTTCATTTGAATTTGTTATTTGTATTCAATATATTTTTGAAATGTCACATCATAAGTTACAAGCAAATTAATAAAAATACAAATAAATTATCCATTTCTAACCCCTCAAACCCCCTAAACTTATTTATTGATATTTTGTATACATGACAGGTCTAGGTCACTTTTTTTTTTTAGCGATTTCGCAGTTTCCCAAATTAACCAATTTTAAAGAAAATTAAATATTTTTTTTTTATTGATATTTTAACACCAGATTTTGATATTTTAACACCAGATTTCTCTCAAATATAGACATTTTTTATCGAACTTGCTGCAGCTTCTTTCGTTTCACAGGTTTTCGGTGTTAGGAATAAAACAATTTAAAAAAACTATTTTATTTTTATTTTTTCAAGTGGGCCGACTGAATGCATTTTTAACAGTTTCGAATCAAGATTCGTCTTCAGGGCCTAGAAATTATACATATATATATAATTCAATTTATATTCAACTTTTTTTAAAAAATTCTTTACATATTAGTAAGTTAACATCCATCAAATAAAACTGTCCCTTCTTTATATAAAAAAATCAAATCGACCTATTTTATTTACCTTGCTTGAGGAGAATCCTTATTTAATATACTTAAAGTAATATTCATTAATGATGATAACCAATGTTGGAAGCTTTATAAAATTTTTTTTATATATGGGTTTAATCTGTTATTAAAGGAAAAAAAAATTGGTTAATTACAATTTTGAGGTTAACATATATAGATTCAAGAATTACCTCAGTTCAAGATATATATAAGTCACGTTAATTAAATTTTTAAAAACATCAATCAAAATTGTAATTAACCAATTTTTTTTCCTTTAATAACAGATTAAACCCATATATAAAAAAATTTTATAAAGCTTCCAACATTGGTTATCATCATTAATGAATATTACTTTAAGTATATTAAATAAGGATTCTCCTCAAGCAAGGTAAATAAAATAGGTCGATTTGATTTTTTTATATAAAGAAGGGACAGTTTTATTTGATGGATGTTAACTTACTAATATGTAAAGAATTTTTTAAAAAAAGTTGAATATAAATTGAATTATATATATATGTATAATTTCTAGGCCCTGAAGACGAATCTTGATTCGAAACTGTTAAAAATGCATTCAGTCGGCCCACTTGAAAAAATAAAAATAAAATAGTTTTTTTTAAATTGTTTTATTCCTAACACCGAAAACCTGTGAAACGAAAGAAGCTGCAGCAAGTTCGATAAGAAATAACTTCGTTGAGAATCTTCCTACATAATAAATTAGAAGCAGGATAACCATCTAAAGATAATGGAGTATGTTCAACAAAAATATGATCATCTAGTGAAAAACATCAAACGAAGTTACAGTAAGTTAGCAAATACAGATAATAAAATAAAATTTTTAAAAAAATGTATCGAATATAGAGTATTTCCTAAATACATTAATAATATTGTAAATGATAGAAGCTTGATTTCAAATAATTTTAACTATACAAACTATGATACATTAAAATCATATAATACAACCTTTAAACAAAAGATATTAAAATTAGAACTAAGAAGTACCTATAAAAATAGAAACTTTATTAATAGAGAATTAAATATTAAATTACACCATCTTGAACATATGATTGATGAAAGACAATTTTTTATGTTAAATAAACAATTTAGAACTATGTATGAACGTACATATAAGTATAAAAAAAGGGACATATGATAAAAAATTCAAATCTTTGAGTGAAAACTTGGTTGAACGGTATTATGAAATTGTGAAGAACTCTGATGAATTCATTGAGAATGTATCTAACATTAATTTAAGTGATAGTATAAAAAGAGGTTTAATATTAGGACCTAAATTTTCTTACTCTGTTAATAATGAAAAAAATGTTTTAAAATTGTTAGCTGATGTAGAACTAGTTTTAGAAAAACTTAAAAACACTAAAAATAGGAATGTGATGAAAAACAAAATTGTGAATGTCATCAATAATCATATTAATAGGAAGAAACCCTCAAAGTTGGATCGTGTAATTAAAAACGATATTAAAAATACATTAAAATTTAAAAGAGATAATAAGGAAAATCTGGTTATTTTAGATTCTGACAAGAATAACAAAATTGTACTTTATAGTAGAGAACTGTATAACCAAAAAGTAAAAACCATAATAGATGATGATAAAAAATACCAAATAGTTGAAAAACCTAAAAACCCCATAAAAAAATCGGAAAAAATCATAAAAGATATTCTAGATAAATTAAAAGACAAAAATTGTATTACACAGAATTGTCATCAATTCTTAGTACCTAAAAATTCGAGACCAGGTTACATGTATTTCAAAGCAAAAATTCATAAACCTGATAAAAGTTTACGCCCTATTATAACATCGTACTCAACACCAAATGCAAACCTAAGTAAATATTTGGGAAAAATTCTAAGGAAAATAGTAAACAACGACCATAGAGTTAAAAATTCAGGTGAAGCAATTTTAAAACTTCAAAAACTTGAAAGTAAAACATAATCAAAGCCTTCTAAGCCTTGACATCTCCTGCCTTTTCCCAAACATACCATTGGAAATAATTAGAGAGATAATACATGACAAATGGGGTGAAATAGCTAAATATACTAATATGTCTGAAACACTATTTTTAGAAACATTTGATATTTGTCTAGAAAATAATATATTTAAGTTTGATGATAAATACTATAAACAGGTAGGAGGGACACCAATAGGTAACCCGATTTCGTCAGTATTGGGTGACTTGTTTGTTGATTACGTCCATCAAAAGATTATTAAAAAATATCATCCCACCTTAATGGTTTATTATGTTGATGATTCATTATGTATATTAGAAAATAATAAAATTGAAAACTTAATCTATGAATTAAATAATGTACATTCTAATATTAAATATACAATAGAATATGAAACTGATAACCAGATTACCTTCCTTGACATTAAAATAATAAAAGACGATTCAGGGAATTTAAAAACTGATTTATATAAGAAACCCGAAAAATCATCTAGAGCTATAAGCTATTTTTCTGAACATCCAGAACATCAAAAGAAAAATTTGATTATCAATGAAATAAATAGAATTAAAAAAATATCAAGTGCAGAGTTCATAGATGAAAAAATCGAATTAATGAGAGAAAAATTTATAAAAAATAGTTACCCCGATGTATATGTAGATTTAGTAATGGAAAAAACCTATAAAAACCAACTTGGAGGGAAAAACAACAATAAAAAAGATAATATGATTGTTGATGGTTCAATTCCATACATTCCTGGACTATCAAACATAATAAAAAGATATCTTAGCGAGAAAAATCTAAACGTAGTATATAATGTAAATAAACCACTTGGAACCTTAATTAATAACAAATGCAAACTTGAAAAATTTGATCAGAGTGGAGTAGTATATGGCATTGTGTGTAGCACTTGTAAAAATAACAATAAAAATACTATATACATAGGACAGACTTCTAGAGAACTAAGAGTCAGAATGAAGGAACATTTTTCTTCATTGACTAAGAAAAGTGGCCTCACAGCACTGAGTATACATGCTATAGATGAAAAACATGAATTTGACATAGATAATGCCATTATACTACATCATGAAAGTAACACAACAAAAAGATTATTTTATGAAAGTTTTTATATAAATATTTATGATAATGAATCAATCAACTACAAAGTAGATAGAGAAAGGTCCCAGGTGGTTTATGGTAATTTAATCCAAAAAACAAAAAAAAGATTGTACAATCAAAAGATTTTTAACAATAACTAAGTGAACACTCAAATAATAAATGTATATATGACAAAGAAAAATCCTTGTGAAAAAATAGTTTTAATTGTAATTGCCGCAAAAAGATTACCAAGCAGTTCAATTAATGAGCACTAGGTGGAGAATTGTACTTTTATATAAAAAAACTAATGCGTAATAAAAATTGTCAGAAAGCAAAAAGAAAATTCTCTGTTCTCGAAAAAAGTTTTATAATGATAATTTGTAAAGGTTTATATATATGTATGTATGAAATATATTCGAGAAATGATTGATGTTTTTAAAAATTTAATTAACGTGACTTATATATATCTTGAACTGAGGTAATTCTTGAATCTATATATGTTAACCTCAAAATTGTAATTAACCAATTTTTTTTCCTTTAATAACAGATTAAACCCATATATAAAAAAAATTTTATAAAGCTTCCAACATTGGTTATCATCATTAATGAATATTACTTTAAGTATATTAAATAAGGATTCTCCTCAAGCAAGGTAAATAAAATAGGTCGATTTGATTTTTTTATATAAAGAAGGGACAGTTTTATTTGATGGATGTTAACTTACTAATATGTAAAGAATTTTTTAAAAAAAGTTGAATATAAATTGAATTATATATATATGTATAATTTCTAGGCCCTGAAGACGAATCTTGATTCGAAACTGTTAAAAATGCATTCAGTCGGCCCACTTGAAAAAATAAAAATAAAATAGTTTTTTTAAATTGTTTTATTCCTAACACCGAAAACCTGTGAAACGAAAGAAGCTGCAGCAAGTTCGATAAGAAATAACTTCGTTGAGAATCTTCCTACATAATAGACATTTTTTATGAAAGATGTTTAGAGGCAGAGGCAGCCAAGAAATGATACTCAGATTGCTTTACCAATTAGCCGCAATTTTTCGGTGCATTTATTATGCTCCATCTCCAGTCCTTTAATTAGTGTATATGATGGTCAGGGTTGTTCCAGTAATATAGCATATATTACTTATTAGTATTTGAAACAATGTACTATCTATTGCAATAGTATTAAAACTAAAGCCCGATAGTTAGGCAGCCCAAATGGCACACGAACACTAAAACTTGTCTGTGTGAAAAATACTTTTCAAAACAGACAATAAGCCGAACGACCCTTTTTAGGGCCTTTCTACACGAGCGTTTTTGCCGTGTTTCTAACGCCGCGTTTTCAACTCTTCAAAAACGCGAGTCAAACAGAAGCCAGGAGTTTAAATGAGAGCTTCTACTCGGACTTTTTGAACACGTTAGCTGGCGTTCGAGCGTTCCTAACGCTTTTAAAACGCGTCCATAGAACGCGGCGTTTTCAACGCGTCAAAATCGCTCGTGCAGAATGGGCAAAACTTCCAAGAGTTTTCAACGTCAAAACGCGTTAAAAACGCTCGTGTAGAATGGCCCTTAACAAAAAAAGAATTTCTCACACAGACAAGAGAGCTTTAGTGAGCGTGTGCCATTTGGGCTGCCTAACTACCTGGCTCTGGTCTTAATACTATTGCAATCGATGGTATATGCCATATTCCTGGACTAATTCTGAGCAACAGTACACCAATTAAAGGTCATAAAATGGAGCATAATAAGCCACCGAAACATTACGGGGTAATTGGTAAAACAATAGGAGTATCATTTCTTGGCTGCCTCTGACTCTACACTTCCTTCAATGAATATCCAGAGCCACAACTTGCTCCTCAATATCTTTATGCAATTTTTTTTGTGATTTTGGAAGGAGGGGTTTGAATTCCCTGTATACTTCACTGACTGTATAATATATTCTCCTAAAACAATTTTCCAAATCCAAAAATAATTTTTTCAAAGAATCTAAACCAATAAATTTTGCATTTACATTACCTACATTATTAAACTGAATAGAAAATTTATATAATTTACATTTTATAGATTCTAAGGATTTAATATTCTACTAATTTTCATGAATCTTTCCCCACACAAAATAAAAAAAAAAATATTTTATCACTTCTTTTAATACACCTACATCTATTATATAAATAGTAGACTACATATTTAAATATTGAAATAATTTTCAATAGTTCTTCATTAAAAAAATCTATAAATTCAATGAATTATTTTTTAATTTTTATTTCTGAGGCCATATACTAACAGATCAAAAAATAATTGGACAATTGACTTTGCTCATTAGCACCAATTCCATTTTACTTTTTGCTCGGTTAATAAAATTAGAGACTTTTATGTAATTTTGATATCAATTATTTTATATCAATTAGTATTCAATTAATTTAAATACATTTTAATCTGAATCCGAACCCACCCCCTTGACTTTAAGTTTATCTATCTATATCTGAATACGGGAAGAGAAGAGAGGTGAGATTAAAATTCCCTCTAAAATTAAAAAAAAACTTTCATTGTACCCCACTTTTCTTAGAGAGTCAAAAGGGACTCAAAGGGAGATAAAAACTCTCCCTAAAAAAATTCAGTAAATCTTTTTAGTCACGCTATTGAAATATCTTGTAAAATCAAACCGAAGATAGGAGATCCATCGCCACTTGTGCTACATGCTCAGCCCCTTGTTTAAGTATTATAATAATAATAATAACAAGGAAGGAAGGAAGCATCTGGCCAGAAGGGCACGTGCGCCTGCCAGCTGTCTTTTCTTCTCCTTCCCTCTCTATCTCTACGTTAGACGAAACAAAATCCCTCGGGACCCTCTATTAAGACAACCAGGGAGATTTGTCTCCTCAAAACCCTTGAACGGAAGGAAACGGCTTTCATTTTTTACCTTCATCATCATTCGAGCCCTTCATGTAGCAATTCTTTTTTTTTTTCTCCATCACCTTTCATAAAGGAAATAGACCCTCTTTATTATTTGTACATTAGAAACTGACACAAGTCTGAAATAACGGAGTGGTAAAAAGTTTTTCACACAAAACATTTACCGTGACACCTTTATTAAAAATTTCTTTGAAAAAAAAAAAAAAAAAATTATATTTTAGTAATAAGAAAAAATTTATTTTTTGATCTATCCATTCAAAAAACAAGTTATTATCAATGTCTCAAAAATATTAGATTTTTACTAAGGATATATGGAATGGAGTCAGCCAAGGAAAAGTAAAAAAAACAAATACTTCTAATCTAAAAATTTAACAACATTAATAATGTAGTATGTTGTTTAATGATGTCAAATGAAAAACTAATTACTACCATCTGTAACAATTGACAGACTGTCCCGAGGACCAGCCCTCGAAACGTCGACAGTATAAATTTGTTTTTTACTTTCCTTGGCTGACTCCATTCCATACATCTATATTAAATATTCAGCCAGTATAATAAATTTAGATTTTTACTTTCAGAGGCAAAATGAGAATATATATTTTAAAGAGCATCTAAAAAATAATTGATTTTTGAATTTTAATCAAAGTAGTTGGAGCAAATTATGAGAAAATTGAAAAAAAAAAAAAAAAAAAAAAAAAAAAAAAAACTGAAAAAGTGAATCAGTAAAATACTAGTACTTTTTGGCCGATTTTGTTCAAAAGCTTAATGTCAAGTGCCAGGGGAATGACTAACTTAAATATAAAATTTCAACCTTTACACAGACAGACCATGTTGCAAAAACCACTTTTTTGGACTCAGGGGACCTCAAAATGTGTTTATCCATCAAAATCTCGACATCGAATTTTTGACATAATTTCAACACTTTCTATATAAATATTGCATATGGACTATATTATGCACGAAAGAATCAACCACCATTAACCTAAATCTGAGATAAAGGCAATTTCATATGCACACTTGTAGACAAACCCATTGGCAATGACTTTTGTCTTTAATTATACAAAAAAAAAAAAAAAACTGACAATTGGGACTAATAATGTTGCGATTTAAACAAAAAAGTAGATCATCTTTTTCCCTACAAGATGGCAGTATTATTTCAATTTCGATCATAATAGCGCTTGGTTCCTTCATGCATAACATGGTGCAAATATAGGTAAGAGAAATTAAAGATAAAGAAGAAACCAAAGGCCATTTATCCCCATTTGGATATTGTATTATTACCTCTTAAAAATAACTTTACAAAATGCTAAATAAATTTCCTTCCACGTCAATCATCACCCCTAGGAGGTACGGAACCCTTTTGTCATGCCTGTGCGATACGGATTTCACGGCGAATTGTTATCTCCTCAATAGTGTATAGGAGAATTTACTCTTCAATTAGTTTTACTCTTGAATTAGGCTTCATAGGGGTGTTTAAATTGGGAAACTATAGGTCAATGGATGCAAAAGATGAAACGTTAGGGTTACCTTTTTATAAAAATAAGCTCAACTGTCAAATCTTAACTTAACCATCCTACCATGGGGTTCATATTTTGTTGCTGGTAGAGGACCAACTCACTAATTGATTTTTTAATATATTTAAGGCCTACTTCAGAATTCTAAAGCGGATAACACCTCTCTCGAAATTAGTAACAGTAATCAGCTGTGTAGTAACAATCGAAAAATTTTGTGGTTTTTGCTTGTACAAATTTATTATCCCCTTGGCACCAATATTCCTAAAGCTCCATAATAACTTCTCTCATTATTGTATTGGTCTAATTATTTCTATTCAATTAATTAAAATAATTTTTCTAATTTCAAGTTTAAAAAAATATATAATCCATATTTGTTTGATGGTATATTTTATTTTATAGGAATTTTTATTTATTTATTTATCTCTTGGCTATTTAATAGGAAATAATTAAGAATATAAAATATGATTTGGAATTTTTGGGGAAACAGGCGAATAGTACCCCTAATAAAAAATATTATAAATAAATAAAAACCTGAAGAATTTAACGATTTGTGATAGAAACGTTGACTTCAAAAAAAAAAAAAAAAAAAAAAAAAAAAAAAAAAAAAAAAAAAAAAAAAAAAAAAAAAAAAAAAAAAAAAAAAAAACTTATTTATTATTAACTTCAAATATCACCTTTCATAAATCTATAATTAAAATTTTTCATTATTAAGCTTATTTTTCATTGAATTTCTAGAGATATAAAAAAATTTTATAAAATAGAAAATTTTATAGATAGGAAATTTTTTAAAATCACATTCTAATTATCCTTGCTAAATAGGCTTCATTCATGTTTAATGTTTATAAAAATAAATTATTAAGCAGATGTCACAAAAAATATTTACGATTAGTAAATTATTTATTATCTGACCCAGGGCAATAGTTTACCCCCGCGACCCCGAAAATTTGTTCTGTACCTCCATTCTATTCACACGATTTATATTAAATCTTTGGCAGATACAAATGTTCGAAAAAAATATATTTTCTATTCTCTTTGTCCTAATTCCGTGATATGTGGCTATAAAGATCCCCCCAAGTTCAAATTTAATTACATTTATCAAAAAAATAAAATGTTCATTATAATAAAACAAATTATAAATTCCAAATGAAAGAGCTTCTGTTTTGCCATTGAAGCAGAAAAAAAGACCAACCCCACCTGAGTTTTGGGACTCTAGGCTTGTTATTTTATTTCGCTTGAACGAATGATTTGTCAAGGGATGATATATCGAATCACAATTAGACATCAAGTGGACATCTATTGAATGCTTCTTTTGCTAGCCATTCATATATACAGTAATTAAGTAGCAAATTTGATGAGGGTGAAAAAGAAGGGCGTCATAAAAAACACACAAGTACCCTAAACTGGAGGAATAAATTATTCATTTATATGGACGTCACGAGAACTAATTTTGTAAAAGAGGCGGGGTTAACAAGGAAATTAATTTTATAGGAACGAAGATAACGAAATTTACTTAATATAATGTTTATAATAGAGCGACTAAACGACAATTTTGACCTTAAATATTCATATGAGCTAAAGCGATTTTTTTATGATTCTTATCATTGTAAAAAAATTTCAGCAACGATACTTCACTGTTGGGCAGCTACTTTTGAAAATATACTGTTAATAATGAATGTGTAGTTTTTATCGATTATCAAACAATCCATTAAAAACCACTTTCTCTTATCTACATAAGTTTTTTATGTTAATAAAAGAAAGTATTGTATTCATATCAAAAATTCGATCTATCACAAAAGTGGCTCTCGTAAAATAGGTAGGCAGGTCTGTTTGTCTGTGTCAAAATAAAGCAATGACCTACGAAGTTGAAACTTTATATTTATATTTGGACCCTGCTACGCATTAGTGTGTCAAGCGGAAGCTACCGAGATTTGAAAAATTAAAATTAAAGTTTTTTGTTTTGATTACACTGTAAAAAAAAATATGAATTTTCATTCATATCTCATAAACTTTGGTGGTTTAATTTTAATAGACCTAGGATATGAGTTAAAATTAATATACAAGTATATGAATAAGTATCGCTTTAAAAAAAATATGAATTTTCCTTCTTTTTTCACATACTTTCGTAGTTTAATTTTAATACACCCAGAATGTGAATTAAAATTAATATAAAAGTTTATGAACAAATTACCAACTTTTAAACTTATCTTTTTCTTTGTGTGCCGCCAAATTTTGAAATCGTTAAAAGTGTACCGCGACAAGTTGAGAATCACTGGTCTAAACGTTCTCAAATAACTCGACTACCTCAAGGAATTTTTATTAATATTATTTTATAATTATTTTAACGAAACTTAAAATTATTCTTTTAAAATTCATTTCCAAAATCTATATTGATTAAATTCTGGTTTGAAATTCGCGCTCTAAACTATTTAAATATTTATGAAGTATATTAAAATCATACTAATTAAATAATTTTTATAAAGTAATTCAACTAAATAGCTATAGAAATTAAAATTAAAATTAACAATTTCACCAAAATTATTAATTTTAAAATATACAAGAAATTGGTTAGGTTGGCACCAGGTTGGCACCAAATTCTGTTTTTGAAGTAGCTGATTTAACGCATAGATAATTGAAAGTGTATTATTATTTAAAATGAAATATAAATATTTAATCAATATATTGAAATAGGAACATTTTACTAACAAAATCGTAAGTATTGAATTTGAATTTTTTCATTGAAATTTTTTTTCTCAATTTCAAATCAATTATTATTTGTCATTTTTCAGGTGAGGTTAGTCTCCAACCAGGGAATAAACTCCAATCATACTGCAATGGAAATGTAACTCTTTATTACTTCTCAAAGAAGATGAAAATCGACATATTTTTTGTATTAAATTATTAAAATGATTTGTATTTGTGTTTAATTTACTTGGAAATGTATAAAAATTTATTTTTTGATACAAATTTATTATTTTAATACTTTAATTTGTTTTATTATTTAGTAAAATTGTATATTTTAATATAATATAATTTTTTTTAATAAATAAAAAATAAAATAAATAAAAAAAACTATTATTTCACCTAGACCACTCACTTTCCCTCAAAAGTATAAACTCGTAAGGACTTTAATTTTTGTTTATTAAAGCTTTTGTGGTTTGAAATATTATTATTAGGAGAATTTTTAATTATAGACCACATATTTGTATTAAATATTTATTAAAAATATATATATTTGTACAGTATTTATATATTTTTAATAAATATTTAATACAAATATGTGGTCTATAATTAAAAGTTCTCCTACTTTCATTTTTCACAAAAAAGTATATTATTTCTCATAAACCCGTAATTTAAATTTCATATACCAAAAATGAATTTATTCATATACCCGTAATTTAAATTTCATATACCAAAAATGAATTTATTCACATACCCGAAAATGAATTTTTTCATATACCCGAATATGAAAAATTTCATATCTGGGTTTGTGAAAATTCATTTTTGGTATATGACCTTTCTCATATACCCAAAATGAATATTCATAAACAGTTTGTGTAACAGACTTCCTATACATGTGTATGAATCTGGCTCGAAAATTTTTAACAGTGTAGATTATATATAATTTTTTTTGTCAATTGTGCAAGTAACATTAAATATAAATTTTTTTAGGACATATTTCATAAAAAAATACTATTAATTATAGCATTTGAAACAATATTCCGTGCTTAACTCAATTTTTAATATTTTGGCGCTTGACACACTAATGCATAACAGGGTCCATTTAATTTAGGTACTTTCCTTAGAAGTATAATTAAGCTTAAAAATAAAAATAGAACCAAGAGTACTAGAACTCTATTGATGAACTTCATGAATTTTTTTTTCTATTTTTGTTCGGTTTTGTTTAAAATTCATAAATCAATTAATTATTTATTAGATGCATTTTGAAATGTCCGTAAAATATTTTGAGGTGCACATTACTCTTGTACTTATTTTTTAATTTTTTTTATTTGTTCCTTTTCAGCCAAAGACCATAGAGTTACTCTTGTACTTAATTGGTAAGATAAGAGAAATAGTTGGTATGGTAACAAAATTTTTCTTGTTTATAAATTTTGCATCTTGAATTCTAATGTACCCCCCCCACCGCCTGAAATATTTGTTAAAACAAAAATCTGGAGTGACAAGCAATTTTCTTTTGATTTTATTTTCTGAAATAATTTAAACCAGATTTGATAATTCCTTAATACTACTTAATTTAATATTTTTTAGTTAGATGATTTGATTTGCAATATTATTTTTCAAAATATTTGGCAATTTGTATTTATGCATTAAATTTTTAGGTTTTAAACATAAAATAGTCAATTGACAAGTAGACAAGGTTTTTCAATTGCAAATTTGACCTTGAGATAAAAAAAAAAAAAAAAAAAAAAAAATATATATATAAATAACCTTGAGGACATTTTTTAATCAAAATTATTATATTAGATAATTTTATTATTTATATAATTTAAAATAACGAGTAGCTAGTTTTTAATCTTGAAAGGCACTTTTCAGTATTGCAATTTATTTATTTACCTATTTTCTTTTTACTTTCTTTTACCTATGTATATATGTAATCTATCTATATATATAAAAATGAAATGGGAAAAATGTATGTATGTATGTAAATATGTATGTATATGTTCTATAAGAAATCCACAATTTCCAATGAATCCATTTGAAATTAAGTATACATATAGTATATGACTCTGGGAGTAACGTAGTAATAATTTGAATCTTAGAAATTAGAGAGCGTCCTTTATGCTGTGTGAACCAGCTTCCTACCTGACTATGGGCTGGGGGTGGGGGCTACGCAGCAGTTGAAAAACGAAGAGAGAGGTGACTGACCCTTTAAACAGTCATAAACAGACCCTTTTGTGCTGTTCCCAATATGTACCCTCTCCTCGCTTGAATATAAGATCCTTCCTTAACATCTTAACACTTGCATTGCAACAAGAAATATCCCAAATTGGGAATAAACTTGCTCGCCGAGGGGCGAGCAAGGGAATCCAGGGGCGCAGCCCCCCTGGCTAGACGGAAAGCCCGCCGAAGGCGGGCTTTGCGACTAGT
>JAKCPI010020498.1:0-13112 GCA_023213315.1 Euborellia annulipes | reverse complement strand
CTTTAAAATGTATATTGCCCTCGGGGCTTAGTGTAGGGGTTAGCGTGCTAAACTCGTATACTAAACGTCGCGGGTTCGGACCCCAGGCAGTCCGATGATTTTATTTAAGCCACTTGGAAACCAAATGGCTTAAATAAGAATGCCTGGACCCCATATATGTATATTAAATCAATAACGGTTATCGTAAATGTCTTATATGGCCTGAGTTGCCAAAAAGACTGTGTGAATGTATGTGTGAGTGTGAGTGGGAATGAGAAAAAAGTGTGAATGTTTAAAAAAAAAAAAAAAAAAAAAAAAAAAAAATGTAGAGTAAGGTGGGGCAAAAGTCCGCAGTTTTTCTTTGGGAATTTTTTTGACCTTCCTATGAAAGATACAATAAAAATAAGACATCCTAAAGCCTGGTTAATTGGCTATCTTACATAATTTTTTTGGTTTCAAATTCGGTAGCATAAGAGTAGGAGAGGTATTTAAACAAAAATTTTCATTTGCGGACTTTTGCCCCACCGAGGGGTAAAAGTCCACACTAAGGCAAAGAGATCCTTAGGTGCAAACAATTGCCCCTGCAGCGAACAACCTCTCGAACCAGGGTATAAAAAAGACAGCAAAATACATTAGATATATAGGTATGTTTTGCTATATTATTTATTTTATTTATTAGAAATACACAACAGGCCTTATAACAATTAGTCCCAGTAAGATTGAAGTTCATAATCTGCATAAACATTTCGGGTCGTGCTCGTTTCCCTAGGCTCATTAATCCGGAAAATACTAGGTAGAGGTATTAGAAACCAGAAACTACTAGGTAGGGGTATTAGAAACTCGAATACCACAGGGTGACATTTGTTCATTGGAGATCCATTTGGGCCTTTTGCCCCGTCGAGGCCGCGGACTTTTGCCCCATTTAGCTATTTTCATCGAAGTGTTACAAAAAATTTTTATTGTTAACTTTCAAGAGAAAAAAAAAGGTTTTAAAATATTTTTATTTAGGGTTATCAGCTTGCAATCAAAGACATTAGACAGTTAGAAAAGTGCATGCTGATACATGTTGCAACCATGAGAATTTCCATAATATTAGATGGAAGGTGACAAAAACATAGAATTGCTCATTGTTAACAATCGGCTTCAAAACACGTTATTGAATTTCGAATCATCATCTGTTCTTGTTGTTAGCAACCTAACAAAGTTGTTTAGAACAACGCCAAGTCCAACGGGATTTTAAAATGAGGATTCGGACTTTGGCCCCGCGCGGACTTTTGCCCCCACCTTACTCTATATTCTTATTTTGCCATTGAAATCTTCTAAAGACCTTGTACTTATCGAAAATAAGAGAAAGTTGTGTGCTGTGCGACCAGTCACACCAGAATTTAAATTAAAATGTAATTTTTAATTAATGTAACTTAATTTAAAATGTAAATTTTTATCGATATTATTTTGTCACAATGATGATTTTTCACATCTAATCAGGTAAATCACACTCATTATGATAGCATGTACTGATTATCATTTTACATACAGTATATAGTCTACTAATAGGCCTACTAGAAATGAGAAATGCTCTATTTCATTCACGGCTTATTTTAACACACTTTTTTCCAACTCACACGCACATACACACACTCTTCTCGGCCACTCAGGCCATCCATACAGTATAAGACTAAACGATACGCATTTGTTAATTTACATATTTGGGGGTCGAGGCATTCTTTTTTTTTTTTTTTTTTTTTTTTTTTTTAACACTCACACTTTTTTTCTCATTCACTCTCACATTCACACACACATACACACAGTCTTTTCGGCAACTTAGGCCATTTAAGACTTTTACGATAACCGTTATTTAATAACATATATTTATTTGGGGTCCAGGCATTCTTATTTAAGCCATTTGGTATCCAAATGGCTTAAATAAAATCATCGGACTGCCTGGGGTCCGAATCCGCAAATTTCGGTATATTTCACGGCTTTAATAGAGAGAAAAGGGTATGTTTAATAGTAGATATCAAAATGAAGGGATTAGAGAATTCAAGAAAAAAATATGGTGTGATTGATCGCACAGCACAGTTCAAAAGCTTATTTTGAATGTCCGAGAGGGTATCTAACTTAAATATAAAATTTCAATCCGGAAGCTCAATTCCTTGATGCTTAAAATCATTAAACACACACACAGACAGACCAATTTGCGGGACTCACTTTTTTACTCAGGGGACCTTAAAATATCCATCAAAATCTCAAAATCAAATTTTTGACATGATCGCAATACTTTCTTTTTATATATTTCATATATAGTGTAAAAGAAATTAAAAATCTGATGAAACCACTAAACTTTATCTTAGAGAAACATAATTCAAAATATCCTAGGAAGTGAGAACACGAGCTCTCTGCTTTTAAACAATAAAAAGTATTTTTAGCTATTAATAATTAATTAGACCTGGTGTAGGCTTGGTGTAGTTGGTAGCGCGCCTGCCTTGTATACCAAGGTTTGCAGGTTCGGATCCCAGGCAGTCCGATGATTTTATTTAAACCATTTGGATAACAAATGACTTAAATAAGAATGCCTGGACCCCCAATAGACAATTACTAAAGTACTGAGTATCGTAAAAAGTCTTATATTGCCTAAGTTGCCGGAAAGTCTGTGTGTATGTGTATGTGAGTGTGAGTGTGAATGGGAAAAAAGTGTGAGTGTATTTTAAAAACAAACAAAAAAAGATAATTAAATAAAAAACAAGAAAGAAAACATTTTCCCCTCTGTTTCTGTTAGAATAATGGAATATTTAGAGAGAAACGAAGAGCTAACCTGAGTGAGGTTTTTATGCTCGCAACCAGTTAGTGTCTCGCCGCAAAAGAGTAACTCAAGCCAAAATTCTGGTGAGGTTTGTGGCGAATTGTGTGGCGCTGGTGAACACGTTGTGGGTGCAAATTCAAGTGTAGCCGTCACCGGCTCCTCCGGGAACGTGTTCACGTGCTCGGGGACGATGCTTAAGTTTAACGCCGGCCAGAGCACCTGCATCTCGTCGCTCAACTGAAACCAAACATGGATTAGTTATTCATGGGCCAAATGGACGCTGGGCTACGTGAGCCTGAGATTAAAAAGCTAAATGAATTATTGAAAAGTGGAATGGTTGGGCTCTTAAACGGACCAATTCATTAATGGGGTACTTTACTTTTACTCTCAGGAAAGAGAATAAAATAGTTTGATGAAAAATGTATTTGTTGAACGCATTGTGGGTTTTCGATTGAATTTGTAAATAAAACAGAAAAACAATTTTTATTTCAAAACAACGATTTGCGACTTTTTTTTTTGTTTCGAAGTCATTTATTAATTATTATTTGTGAGCGATATTTTAGAAAAACGTCACGTACTGTTGCATTATTTTTTTTTTTTTACCCAGTCGTATTATTCCTATAAGGCCTTCAAATGATTTGAATAAATTAAGTTTGGAAAAATTATTTTTATACTGTGAGAGATAAAACAAAACATTTTTAAAGATAGTTGAAGCTCTCTCTGTGTGTCGTTTCCGTTTTGCCAGTTGTGATCATTTTCGATCACCCAAAACCAGCCAATCATCTAAATTTTTGTCTCTTCTAGCTGCCTTCTCTCTATTCAATTAATTTCGCCAGAAATTTATTCGTTTGGATAAAAAACCCAAACACACAACTTTCTCTTACCGTCAGTAATTGAAAGTTGAGTTCGGTGCTTGTCACACCAGATTTTTTGTGTCGACATATATTTCGTTCCCGACAGTACGGAACATTTGAACGCAGATGTAAAATTTATAAACACTAGCCGCGCCGCCCGCCTTCGGCACAGATTGATATACTGGATTATTTGGATGTACACAACTTTCTCTTACCTTTGGTAATAGAAAGTTGTGTTCTGGGCTTGTCAAATCAGATTTATCGTGTTGACATATATTTAGTTTCCGACAGTACGGTACATTTGCATTCAAGGTAGAAATATATAAACAGAAAAATATTTATATTTTGTTACCATGGCAACCATTTCTCCTATGTTTCTTATGAAGTACATACAAGAGTAAAATGATCTTCAGAATATTTCAATGGCTAAATGAGAATATACATTTTAAAGATCATCTAGATTTTTGAATTTTAATCAAAATCGTTGGAGCGAATTTTAAGAAAATCGAAAAAGCTAAAAAAAAAATACATCAGTAAAGTACTAGTAGGTAATTTTGGCCGATTTTGATTAAAAGCTTATTTTCACACCTCAGGGAGAAACCTAATTTAAATATAAAAATTCAACTTCGTAGCCCAACTCCTTCATTCTTTAAATTGAACACACATACAGACACACACACGGACACACAGACAGACAGACCATGTTGTCACAAAAACTTTTTTGGGGGACCTCAAAACGTGAATATCCCTCAACATTTCGACATAAATCCATTACTTTCTCTCTGTATAGGCCTATATTAATATATATATATATATATATATATATATAAAAAAGGTAAGAGGAAGTAAAAATAACATTGAAGATGAATTTGCTTTCTTATATAAGAGACTAATTAATAAATGAAACAAATTTTTTCGAATGAGTGAAAATTTATTCAACATTTTGCAATGAGCAATCACTTCATCATTCATGATGGATCGGGAGAAGTCACATTCGTGAAAAAAAATATATATCGTAGGCAATTATATTCACTGTCACTGAAAGGCAGTGACGGCACTGAGAGTGACACGTTTGGCCCCCTCCCATTAAATTTTCCACGGCAATATTATTTCTCACTGATACCAAAGCCCGGATACAATACGTCACTGACGTATGCTTTAGAATCGTCAATTGTTAATTAAAAAAAAAAAAAAAAAGAATAAACGAGGATTAAAATTAAAAATCAATTTTGAAATATAATAAAGGATAATTTTAAATAAAAACTTAAAAGGAGATGAGATTTTTTTTTTTTTTTTTTTTTTGAAAACTTGATCTGGTTTTTCCACCCACTTTAAAAGTTTAAGGAAATGTTATTAAGGTTTGTGATGAAAGATTTTTGGCAAACTTATAAAAATACTTTCACAAACTTATTCTTTAATGTGGCGTTCGATACTTAAGAAAACTTAAAAAACTGTAAATGACATCAATGAAAAAAAAAAATTTTTTTTGTTGATTGATGTATTGGGATTAAATATGATGTTACCCTCGCTCGTTTTTAAGATAATTGATTATACTCAAATTATTTTTTTAATTTATATCAAGTGATGTAATTAAAGAATAATTGAAAATAAAAAAAAAAGTGATAAGCGCTTGACCAGGAGTTGCAATAAAAATTAATTTGTTGGAGTTTTTATGATATTAAAGGGCTTAAAGGGGATTTGTTATATCAAGCGTGTGCTTTGTAATATAAATTTTTAGCTAATTAAAAAAGATCTTAACGCATTTTTTATATGTAAATTAAGTAATTAAACGCGAATACCTGCTAAACAATATAAAATTATTTTTAAAAGCCTTTTAATCATTTTCAATTTGATATAATTGAGAAAGCTGCTTTGGAATTTTAAAAAAATTAATTTTTTTTGAATTTTTTTATTATCAATTTTATGATCAATCTAATCTGAATAAATTGTTAGAAATTCGCTTAAACATTTCAAAATAGATGGAAATTCATACTGCGTGTATTATTATAATTCTCTCTTTAGTAATTTCTCTAAATGGAAATTTATAGGTACTACTGTATTATGATTATTTCAATGATATTGAGTTTGAAAATTTAAACTTCGTAAGTTTGAATGAATAATAAGAATAATTTTAATATTAAAAAATATTAATTACATTCTTTTGGAAATGTAAAAAAAAAAACAAAAAAATGCAGACATAAAATAAAAATCAGGAAACGAAATAGCAAAACTTTCCTACTTTTAAGGCATACTGATTATAAGAAATTATATGAGGGGTTCAGAGCAAAAGTAAACCAAGTCAACTTTTTACTCTTTTGAGAAAAAATGAACCAAAGTTAGTAGGCCTATATTTAATTCCTCTTAAAATAAAAAAATTTATTTATTTTTACATCACAGCGATCATTAAGAACTTAAATTATACTTTATCTAAGAGAACAGATTTTAAATTTTATATTGAGATTTTTGAATTTTTAGATTTTTTCAGGTATTTTTTTTCTTTTTGCATTAAGGAACTGCTGCACTCTGGAGGATTAGTATTTAAATTCGGACATGGTTCATTATTACACCGAATAACTAGCATAATTTACTATCAAAAAAAGGAAAAATAAGAAAATTGTTTACTTGTGGACTTGGTCTACTTTTGCTTTGAACTATTCATATATAAAAGATATATATTAATCATATAGCAAACATCTACCCGCAAACCGAAACGTCGAATTTATAATTTTTTTTTCTTTACATGAATTATACTTATTTTGTATCAATAAATGCATCTAAATTTTCCGGCTAATTGGTAAAGCAATCAGAGTATTATTTCTTGGCTGCCTTTGTCTCTCTACACATCCTTCACAAAAAAAAAATAATAAATAAATATCCTCTCAATATAATAGGCCTACTAGAAGAAAAACAAATAATTTGAATCAAAGATAAGATTGCCCTCGGGCTTGGCGTAGTTGGTAGCGCGCCTGTCTTGTATGCCAAGGGTTGAGGGTTCGGATTCCAGGCAGTCTGATGATTTTATTTAAGCCATTTGGATACCCTAGTCTAGTCTGGACCCCAATATATATATTTTCATAATAACGGTTATCGTTTAAAGTCTTATATGGCCTAAGTTGCCGAAAAGACAGTGTATAAGTGTGTGTGAATGGGAAAAAGTGTGAGTGTTTAAAAAAAAATCAAAGGTAAGATTAAATTTTACTGGAGGTGCAGCAAATAAAATACCGCTTTACACTAAATCGACAAAAAAATCCAAAATAAAAAAAAAAAAAAATTTAGATCTTTTTTTTCCTACAAAATAAAATATACCATCTATTTCTTTACTCTTCAACATAAAATGTATAAATTTTTTTATTAGAAATTTATTACTATATACAATAAAAATCAGAATACGATAAACCCAACGGAATGGGAAAGCGTTTTTAAATAAGATTTCAAATATGATGTCCTTTTTTATGGCATTCTTTCTTTTAATTTAAACATTTTACTCTGCTGTTGTTTTCTACCTTAGATATTTTAGGCCAGAATTTTTTACGTTTTATTAAATTTGAAATATCAAATTTGGATTGGAGTCGGAAGCCATCACGACATGCACTTTTTTCTCAAATAAAATTAAATATCTCATAGTCATAATGGCCTCAGTAGCCGAAAATGACTAAAATAAAATAAAAATATATAGATAAGAGAAAATAATATAAATTAAATTTTCAGAAACGAAAGATTAAAAAAACTACTTCAGTATACAACCTTAATCAGATCCTCATGTTTGGACTTATACCACATAAGACATATACCAAATAACTTTTTCCTTAAGAATGTATTAATAAAATGTAAAAAATATTACAAAAATTATGTCATACCAAGCGAAATTTGTCAGGTCCAAACTGGATGTATTCTAAAGCAGATGTATACAGAGCTTCCTTTGTTAAAGAATAAAAATTTAAATTTTCTATATATTTTCATATTTATACAGGTAATTAATAATTATTATTAAGTGAAATAATTTATATAGCCTATATTTAAGGAACAATATTTTTAATATGATTTCTAATATTTTTGAGAGAGAGAGAGAGAGAGAATTCATTATGAATAGGCCTCTAGCAGTGGTTACCAACCTTTTGTAGCCTATCGCCCCCTTTCTAGAGGTTGACTAATACCTATCGGCCCCTTTCCATTTTCATTGTTTGCGGAAATTTTTTTTCCCCTCCAGTGAAAATCATTTTACCTTTTTTTAGGGAGATTAAATTTTTTTTCCGCACCTTTTCCGCTTTTGCAAATCATTTGACCTTTTTTTTTTTTTTTGCATGCGAGTCTCATCCCATCTTGTCAGACTCAGGTTTCGGCCGGCCGAATGGTTCGGCTACTTTTTGGCCGAAACTGGCTGAAACCGTAACCGAAACCGAATATTCGGTCGGTTCCTAATCACAAATCATGCATTTGACAAAAATATACCTACTGTACATACACAAATTCGCATGGTTCAAATTGAATCAAATTCATAAATTCTGTGATCGGCATCTTCATTTACGTAATTTGGAATTATCTTCATACTATTTTATTTTTATGAGAATTTTTTTGTCCTCTTCTATCCTGGCCATCCTCTGAATAGGAAATTTTTCTCTTGAATTTTTGTTCTTTTAAATTTTAGTAATAATTTTCCCCCTATGAATACTCATCGCCCGCACTTATTTATTGCCCCCCTGATAACCCAAATCGCCCACTTGGGGGCGATCGCCCCCAGGTTGGGAACCACTGTACTATAGTATAAGACAGTGATTCCCAACCTGGGGAAGTGAACGGATAAAACTGCTTTGGTTGATTTTATATAAATAATAAAATTGTTTAAAATAATACAACTGCTTTATTATTTACACTTTAAATTAAAATTAGGCATACAATGAAAATGAAAAGAGGGCGATAGGCGTTAGTCAACCTCCAAAAAAGGGAAGATGGGCCACAAAAGGTTGGGAACCGCTGGTATATTAAGTCTACCGTAGTAATATTTTTTTTATTTTTACGAAGGTTTATTTTGAAGGTGGGTTTATTTATCGTTCTAAACCACAAAAATGGAGATTATATCTTTTTAATTAATAACAAATCTCACAAATACTTTGTTAAAAACTTTTTAGATACTTTTAATCGCATTTAATTTCAAACGATCCGAGAAATTCAGAACCAGATTTTTTGCCGCAAATATAAAAGAGAAATCTGAGATCAAGCGTAAATGTGGCTAAGGGAAAATATTACTTAGTAAAGAAAATCGAGAATGCATGCATATAGTAGGAGGTTTGGGATCGATTCTCACCTGTTGTTCGTCCTGGTCGACTCCTTTGAACCGAAAGGCATAACGGCCCCCGAGGGCAATCAGACCACAAGGGAAGGTGGCAGTGGAATTGACCAAAGGGACGGAGCCCACCACAGTCGGTTTGCCCTCAATTTTTCCGGAGGATGTATAACTCAACGGGGACAGGCGTACAATTTCCAGGCCCAGAGGATTTGGTGGTGAACTTTCCCCATTGGCAACACGAGAGGACAATACACCGATTGCCAAATCACCGGAGAGCGCTGTGTATCTGGGTGGAACATCAACACTATGATGAGATTGTAGTTTCTCTGATTGTTGTTGCTGTTGTTGTTGTTGTTGTTGTTGGAGGGAAAGTGGAAGATCCGCGGCCATTCAATGCATCTGTAAAAACATAAAAACATCACATTGCTTTTAACATTTCATAAAAGAATCAGATAATCTTATCCTAATATTTTTATATTCGAGAGGAAAGATATTTTTTTTTTAAATGTTTCAAACAAAACAATGCCGGAGGGTTGTTTTTACTTGGGATATATATCTATAGTAGGTATATTTATTATACAGTTTATAAGTAATGAATTTTTTTTTATTTCAGTTTGACTCCTCGGTCTAAGTAATGCATGATAATCTCTTTATATTTCATTTATATTCCCCGTATTTTATATATGAATGTCTCTTTGAATGTTAAAACAGCTTTGGCCAACAAGCGGTAGGTGAGATATTAAAGCTGAAAAAATTAATTAGTTGAATAAAGTTCTTTGTAAAAGTATGGTAGTCTCATTAATTTTCATGATAGCTTTATGGTAAACGGAACTTAGAGCTTTTAGAATAAAATAAAAATTTACAAAATAATAAAAAAAATTAATCCAAAAATTGATGTATCTATTATTTCAGTATGGTATTTTTTATTTATAATAATGTATCAAAATAAAACTACGGGCGAGCCCTTTGTCAGTCATAGCTACCACTGGCTAAATAATGCCGAAGGCGGACGACGAGACTAGTTTAATGAATATTCTTTATTATATGGGGAAGTAGCTGATTAACGGGTAGGCGTCCAATATCGGATACCAAGGTTCTGGCTCTCCTGGATGCTGCAACGAAGCGAAAAAAATTGTAACTAGTACCTCTAGCTTCCTCTATCCTATAGAGACGTTGAGTGGACTTATCTATTGTCAGTACAAGTTGTGAAAAATATTTGTTTGCTTTTTGAATTTATGAATATTTTGGAGGAGTCACTTCACAGCTATTCAACTGCTATGGTGGTAATTACATTGGCGAACGTTAATTTTTATATACACTTATTTTTTTAGCTAGCTGTTATGGTTTCGAGATTAGGTTCCGTCAATTGTAATAACGTATTGGCTCCTAATATCGGATAGTTTCGGTCCCATAATATCAGATATCTACAGACAACGAGGACAGCGCAGACGAGGAGTGTATTTACTGTCTTCAAGCTTACAAGCAAGATAAACACAACCAACAGTGGATAAGAAGTGAATTGTTCTGATTCAGATGAGAAAGGAGGGAAAACTTTTAACTATCATTGCTCTTCAAAAGACTCACAGCACAATATTTGGATCTTGATTTTATACCTCTTAATAAACTTTTTTTCAACTGCTTTTTCTAAAATGTTGTTTTCATGGCTTATTTCCCTATCCGATATTGGAGTAACCCATCATCCGATATTAGGCGCCCATTTTTCAAAAGTGTAAAAATGTAAATTAAAAAAAAAAAAATTATAAAAAATTAACGTGATTGCAATATTGCTTCTAGAATGTTTAGTTCTGATTAGAAATCAAAATGTAGCCAAAAATCATGTTGAATTTTTTATGTAATAAAACAAAAAGTATCCAATAATCGACTAGTATCGCCTAATAATTTCCTTAATTGAACTCATTGGCGTAGCCAGAAATTTTTGATGGGGGATCAAAAATTTTTTTTCAAAAATTTAAGATTATTTTAGGGTATTTATAAATCATTTTGGTTTGTTTTTTTAGCTAGAGTAAATTATTATATTTTACTTTCTCTTACCCTATGTGAAATATAATTTGTATTAAATATCTAGTCATGGATTGGGTCTCATGGGTGGGGGGTTGAACCCCCAAACCCCCCCCCCCCCCTGGCTACGCCCATGATTGAACTATAAATAAATATTTTTTGAATTTCCTTACTGAGTATAGTATAATAATAAAACTCACAGTGATAACAACAGTGATTGTATTTATTTTTTAGTAATCAGTGATTATTTTTAAACATATGAATCTACTAGGATTAAAGAAGCGCCGTGCTTTTAGGCAATCAACAATACTTGAATCTTAAAGGGAGGTGCCATTCACTAGCTCCTCCTCTTCCCCCAGCACAAAATTTTATAACTTTTTCTAGAGTGGCCAATTTAAAAGAGGCGGGGGCTTCTTCCACTACTCCTTCGGCCTTAAAAGTCCCTCCTTTCATTAAGGGAGATTCACTCACTCAAGGGACTTTACTTTTTTTTTTATAGGTACATGAAAAAACATAAATATTTTATTGACAACGAAAATATTAAGGCAACCAATCTATATAAAATATTTTTCAATTCTTTTAAATTGATATATTGAGCTTCAAATGAAATCTTTAAAGTGATAAAAAGATTGGAAAATATGGGACAGTTGCTTTTACAAGTTTCTTTTCCTAGAAACTATTTCTGTGGATTAGGTCTCAGCTTCGTGCAAAATAAAATCTGGTGTGACTGGCGCACAGCACACAACTTTCTCTTACCTTCGGTAATCGAAAGTTGTGTTCTGTGCTTGTCACACCAGATTTTTTGTGTCGACATATATTTAGTTCCCGACATGACAGTACGGAACATATGAATTCAGATGTAAAATTTATAAGTATGGGAAAATATTTATATTTTGTTACCATGGCAACCATTTCTCCTATCTTCCCTATGAAATACAAGAGTAAAGTGGTCTTCAGAAGATTTCAATCGCAAAAATGAGAATATACATTTTAAAGAGCATCTAAAAAATAATTGATTTTTGAATTTTAAAAAAAATCGTTGGAGCAAATTTTGAGAAAATCGAAAAAAAACTGAAAAAGTATATCAGTAAAGTACTAGGTACTCTTTGGCCGATTTTGATTAAAAGCTTATTTTTCCGGTCCCGGGGGTGTCTAACTAAAATATAACAATTTCAACCTCGTAGCTCAATTCCTTCATGCTTAAAAATTGAACACACACACACACACCCCCACCCACCCACCCACACAGACAGACCATGTCGCGAAAACCACTTTTTTGGATTCAGGGGACCTCAAAACGTGAAGATCCATCAAAAATCTCGACATCGAATTTTTGACATGAATCCAATACTTTCTCTCTATATATATATTACATATATACATAGGTAAGAGAAAGTAAAAAACATCCGATATGAAAAGTCAGACTCAATTAGTTGAAAAGCCTGGCAACGGAGTAGAGCAATGGTCACCACAATTGTTGCCGTTAAGCAATGTCAAACGTATGGACCAGTTGGTATTAAAATTTGTTTTCCAATATTTAATAGTAAATATGCCTGGACCATATAGGTATATATCGTCATTAACATAATAATTCCATTTAAATTCCTATATAGTCAAAGATGTCGAAGAGAGTTTCCAAAAAAAATTATAAATAGATACTCAATATAAAAATTAAATTAACAGCTTTATAAAGAAAAACGAATTATATTTTTTTTTTTATTTGTACAGGAGAGAATTGATTTATTTTGAAAATAGCTCAATTAAGCTAAACAGCGAAAAAATTTAACAAGTAATTAATTTTTCTGAAATTTTCATAAAATATATTTCTAGGGTCAATTATAAAAATCCAATTTAGCATGAATATGAATAACAGAACTTGTCGAGCCTTTTTTATATACTCATAGAATGGAACAATTTACCCTTAATACAATATTAAAGTACAACAACCCTCTCATTCATAAAAATAAAAAACGAAGAACAATTAAAGACAAAGTTTTGATTGAGTGCTTATAGGTGAAAAATAAAAATGTTTTAAATTTTAAGTAAATATTCTGCTGAAGCTTGCCATAGAATAAAGATGTTATTTTTCAAGATTTTATTAAGAAACTATTATAAAATATTATTATTATTTATTTAGAAAGTCCAAAAGAGATTTCAAACCCAATAAATTTGAAGC
>JAKCPI010020497.1:0-11787 GCA_023213315.1 Euborellia annulipes | reverse complement strand
AAAGCCAAGATGATATTGCTCAAAAAGAATCAAATATTAAGAAAAGAGATGAAAAGTGATGCTTCAGTGAATTTAAATTATTTTTTTTTTTTTTTTTTTTTTGTTTTTCTTTAGATTTGTAAATATTAACAATAAATCAAATTTAATGAAATTTTTTTTTTAATTTTTTTTCTACTACCCCCACCCCCACCTCCTCGATATTGTGGCATTCCATTTGCACCATCTCAAACACTCCCTGATGATTTATTCAATTGGATCTGGTTGGGTCTCTTTTTATTTATTTATTATTTTCTTTTTTATTTCATCGATTGAATAAATTGCTTCTTGGCTCTTGAGATCGTACCCTCGACTCTCAGGGATGGGCTGCTCTAAACATTCTTAAAGAGAGTTTTAATTTGATATCTCATTCTTTTTTTAAGAAAATGGAATAAAAATATAGTAAGTTTTTTTTGTTTTTGTATCTAATGCAGAGGTGGCTATATAATTCGATATGTGTGCGTTTCGTCGACATTCCCCATAGACTACATGTTAAATTTCAATTTTTTAAAATTAAATTACACGATACCCCTGCGTCAGATCTGCTTCAAAATTTTATTTTTAAACGTATGTGATAGTGATTAATAACATATTAAAAAATTAGCTTTTTAATCTAATAAAGTGCTTTAATGTCCGAACAACCTTAAAATACAATACAAAATATTTTTAGGCGTTTGCCCCTCTCGCCGCGCATCCGTGCCGTCACTGTAGCTATCTAAGTTTTAAAATTTTAATCATTCTTTAATTAAATTTTCCTTTTTTTTTTAAATTTTTATTTTTAGTCTCTATAATTTTCTAGCCTCTAAAATTTTGTCCCCCTTAAGCCTCAGCGTAATCCAAATAAGTCTATTTACTATATTTATCTATCCACCTTTCTATTATTATTTAATCTAACTTGCCATTATTGTATGTGTATAATTAATTTTTATATCATGTTTATTTTGGCCATACTCCTAAGGGGCAAACAAATATTATGACTTTGTACCCAATTTCTATTAAAATTTGCTTCATTTAAATGATAAATAAATTAAAACTCAGTCTAATTAGATAGGTTTTATATAAACATTTATTTTAAACGAAATAGCAATAATATAAATATAGGAAAATTTCAAAAACTAAATTAAAAACACTAAGTTATAAGTTTCAAAGATGTATTAAAAAATCTGATGTGATGGTCGCACAGCACACCCGTCCCGAGCTTTCGCCGCGATTATTAATTTTATTAAAATGAAAAATTAGATTATTACATAAGCTACAGATTAAAAAGACAATGTACATGATATAACGTGTAATTTTCACTCTTTTATTCTTTTTTAAAGTTTTTTTTTTTTTTTTTTTTTTTTTAATAATTAAGATAAAGGATATTAAAGTCATTAAATCTAAAATTAAATCTTCTTTCAAAAGACTTGGTCATTATTATGTTAAATTTGCATAACAATTTTAATTTTCGTTAAAAACAACTTTATGATATTAGGTTAATATTTTTAATATCATTTATTTTTATAATAATTTTTAAATTTCCACGTTATTAAATTTTACAAGATATACAATAACGATACGATTATTCAGATATTATCTGGTAGTGATAAATTTTGATCGCACTGCTTGGGATTCGATTCGAACTCTTGGCTTTTAACATTATTATTGTACAATAATATTAACATTGTCGCTATATCGAAACTCCTGGAGGCCAGAAATAAAGTATTTGCTTTGTATTAAATAATACATTTTTTTGCATATAGGCCTATCTGCTCAGATTTAGGAAGCTACGCTAAGTAAAATTCTTATCAGTAGTTTTTACTCTTATTATAAATTTTTTATAATATTATTTTAAATTTAATTAATCAATTGTCAACCTCTAAAAAATCAAAATTTCTCTGAAGTTCTCATAAATGGCTGTTAGTTAATTACACCAATTAAGCATATTAACCAATTAAGCAAATATATTCTACTGGTTAATGAGTTTTAATGAAAAGTACTAAAAATTATTTATTCTTTTTTTGTATAAACATACCTAGTAAATGCAATGAACTATTTTTTTTTTTTTTTTAAACATTCACACTTTTTTCTCATTCACACTCACACTCACACCCACTTTCACACAGTCTTTTCGGCAACTCAGGCCATTTAAGACTTTAGACGATAACCGTTGTGATTAATATATAAATTGTGGGTTCAGGCATTTCTATTTAAGCCATCTGGTATCCAAATGGCTTAAATAAAATCATCGGACTGCCTGGGGCCGAACCCGCGACGTTTGGTATAGGAGGAAGGCGCTCTACCTACTACGCCAAACTCGGGGGCTGCAATGAACTATATCTTTACATTTAGGCTGGTTCTTTTTCTTTATAATGAATGGTCGCATTAAATGGATGTGTTTCCGCACATCTGGAACAGACTTCTCCCCATCCACAAATCCAATCAATATTGCCTATAATGAGGTGAAGCCTCAACCCACAATATATCGTCAATGTCATTTTGAAATGTACCGTACTGTGTGTTAGAAATGGATTCAAAAATGATTTTTGATGAGAAGGGAAGGCAAAAATTGATCCCAGTATTATTGAATATATTTCTATAAATATTAATTCATATTATTAAAATGCTTATACGGCAGAGTTTAGATTAAATAAATTTCGAAATATGATTTAGCGCAATAATTTAATAAAAAAATCATTGATAGAATAAATTGATTATATGATGATGAATAAGTAGCGTATATGTCACTAGGAAAGCAAAGAAAAAAATATCAAACGGATATCTAAATTCGTGACACCCTTGGATAAAACTCAGGAAGGGCAACTAGGTCCCGTGGGGAAACAAGGATATCATTTCAGAAGACAGAATGTCACAAGGGCTTTCCCTCGGGGACCATCAACAGTGGGCCCTATAATAAGCCTAAAGCGAGAAATACATCCTATGCTGCGTGAAAAAACGCTGTTTGTTTGTTCATTATTAAAAATTTAATTAAACATAGGCTAACGAGAAAAAAAAACAAAAAAAATTTCAATGCTCTTCCACACAAGCCGAAATACGAATACGAAAAAATTCAATTTAGCCAAAAGTAACCTTTTTTTTTTTTTTTTTTCAAAATAAATATGTATTAAATTACATTCTCTACTATCTAACCCCCCAGCTATACTAACAGCTAAATTTTTTTCATATTAATTCAAAAATATTTTCCCGTACTTTACTACACTAATGTGAATATTTTTTAAATTAATTTTTAAGTTAAGTAATACAAAGGCTTTTCCATTTTACTTGTTTCTTAATTTTCAGTAAGGAAATCCCTCTTAAAAGCTCAATAGTCTGACGATTTTGTGAACATATCTTCCAGTTTGCGGAAAGATCAAATCACATCTCCTTTCTATTGTACTTTTTACTTTCTCTTATTTAGTTTTTTGCCAATAAATCTTAAAAAAATTATTAACATTATAGAAAAAATTATTTGTCCTACAAAATGTATGGTTTGATCAGAGTTCCTCTCCTTCCAACATGTATCGATAACAGGTCCGCCGCAATTGGGAAAGTTTTGTAACGCCGTTTCTTATTTTTTTACTTTCTCTTACCTCTATAATTTTATATTTAATTTAGGTACAAACCAGATTATTTTCATAATTAATCATCAAGTTAATTTTATTTTTTATAAATTCCCCAATGCTAATTTACTTTAATAACTTAGAACTCTATTAAATTACTCAAACGGCCAGCAAACGACTTTCCCTATTTTGAATTGATCTCGATGTTGGTTCCTAATGGCTGCATGCTATGAATACATGTTAATCTAAATGTGATTTCTTGCCTAGTAGTATATAGTCTCACGTATATATAGACAAATAGATATTCCCTTGGGCCTCCTCGAAACATTAGTCATTCTCAAGAGCTGTCCCTGCATCACTCTTGAGATATATAATATCACTTAACGCTTACCCGTCAGCATATCAATTCACGAATATATTATATAGTTAAATAATTACCATTTAGGTTTTCACATAATTGTTGCAACTAGAGCCGATTAGAGCCTTATCGGACCTCGGGACTTCCTCCCTTGTCGAACACAGTGGCGTCATTTCAACTTTCTCTTGGGGAGGGAAGGGGGCAAACTTTTTTTGTTTTTTTATTTACTTACATATAGCTACGCAGATTTGGCCAACATATTTAATTTAATTGTTTAATTTTGTATACCTGGTATAGTTTATATATTACTCTTAGATATATTTTGAGATATTTTATTTTTTTTTTTTTTTTTTTTTTTTTTTTTTAAGGTCCTTCTCGGCATCTAAGGCCATTTAGACCCCATCCCTATTTATTTCAAATGATTTGTAGTCAAATCAAATGAAATAAATTTTCCTCGCTTGGGATGGGAAGCGAACCCGGGATTCCGGTGCGAGAAGCTAATGTCTTCTCACTGAGCCACGGCTCCCGGGCTAGATATTTTATTTAGAATAATATAAAATTTTATAAAAATCAGATCCCTTGGGGGGGGGGGGGTGCAAACGCCCCCTCCCCCCACAAAATGCGCCACTGGTCGAACATTGGAACTTTGCGTTACGTATTATATATATACCTACTATATTATTAGAAAATTACAACTTTGGCACAATTATGACTTATTCTCTGCTGGGTATTTTTATTTAAAAATTGTGGAGATCTAATCATTTATTTTTGTCTAGTGTGCATGGGCGTAACTAGGAAGGTGCCGGGGGCCTGCCTCCCCAGAAGGCTCGTGCCCTCCCCCACCCCAGAAAGCTCCTTGCCCCAAGAAAAATTGAGAAAATATGGGGTTTTCCAGGCCCACCGGAGGATAGCTGGTCCCATGGCCTCCCCCAGCCAAATTCTCTAGCCTAGTTACGCCCATGCTAGTGTGTGTAAATAAATAAATATATTTCGGTTTTATTCAAGGGAGTTATATACGCCATCTAATAATATTCACATGAATAATCGAAAAAATGAAATGCAAAACGTTTGCATGTTTTGACTTCCTGACCTGAGATCTAGTAGATATTAGACTACTAAAAAAAAGTTTGTATATAACAGGAACATTGTCAAAATCAAGACTTTCTTCAAATTATAGACATAAAACACCAAAATTTGTACACCAAGAATATCATTTCGACCTTTCTAGATTCTTTTTGTCACTTTAATATTTTTTTTTAAGGATGAGTAAAAGCCTCTCTCATTTTAGATAATCATTCTTCATTTTCCCCAAAAACTCCCACATCATTTTTTTCAAAGGAAAAATTCATCTTCTTGATTAATATTGTTTCATCTTTCTTTCTTTTTAAGAAACCAACTATTTAAAAAAATCCAAGAAAAATTATTTTAAATGTATAATAAATAATTCATGAGGAAAATATTTCAAGGAGCAGCTGTTAAACAGAAAAACCTATACTTACAACAAATCTAACCCAGTCCGCAATCTAGTCGTCCATTGTGAATCGCTCTGTCTCTCAATTTTGTTGTCTTAATCTTAAGCACTCGGGAATAAATTCTCCACCCTTAGAGATTTATTTGTTCTTAGCATCGGAAGGTGGATCCGGATTTTTCTTTTTTTTTTTTGTTGTAAAAGTGGCGATCTAAACATTTATTTTTGTCTAGTGAGGGTAAATAAATATATTTCTGTTTTATTCAAGGGAGTTATATACGCATTTATTAGTATTTACTTGAATAATCGAAAAATTGAATTTAAATTTTATATCTAATTTATAGTTAAGTAGGTTATATAAATAGTATATTTTTTTAAATATATATGTATCTTCTTTTCACATTTTACTTTCTCTTACCTCTATATATATCAATATATATAGAGAGAAAGTATTGGATTCATGTCAAAAATTCGATTGTCTGTGTTCAATTTTAAGCATGAAGGAATTGAGCTACGAAGTTGAAATTTTATATTTAAATTAGGCACTCCAGGAGTGAAAATAAGCTTTTAATCAAAATCGGCCAGAGTACTAGTACTTTATTGATGTACTTTTTCAGTTTTTTTTTTTCGATTTTCTCAAAATTCGCTCCAACGATTTTGATTAAAATTCAAAAATCAATTATTTTTTAGATGCTATTTCAAACGTATATTCTCATTTTGCCATTGAAATTTTCTGAAGGTATGGCAAATATTTGCCATACTTATAAAAGATTTTACATCTTCATTCAAATGTACAGTGAGCGCCACAATTAAGTCCTGATAGCTAGAGCCTTAAGTATATGGTATAATATTTGGTATATATTGAAATAATTTTAAATTTGAAAAGGTAAAATAAAATAATCTGTATCAGATTTTACGCTTTACCATTTCGGTCTATAAAATTATTTTACTATACGCTATATACTATACAATTAATATATTTAAAACTCTAGCTATCAGAAAATTGACTTGATTGTGGCGGTCACTGTACCATACTGTCGACACGAAAATTCTGGTGTGAAAAGCACAGAACACAACTTTCGAATACCTAAGGTAAGAGAAAGTTGTGCGCTGTGCCAGTCACACCAGTTTTTTTTTATTGATATTAAACAATGGCGTATGAAAGGGAACGGAAGGTCCCGGGGACTTCATATCCTCCTTTAGTCTTCAATATCCTATATATAATTTGCTAATGTCCTTCTGTCTGTCCGTCTGCCTGTACAGCATCTGTACATATAAATTTATAAAATGAATTGGCTTTGAAGTGACTATGTGCGGACAAATACAAATTTTCATTTATTTTTATAAGTAATTGTATTAAATATACATGCAAATTAAATTTCTTTATAATAGATGGAACTAAAATTCTCTCTCGCTTTCAACATTTTGCAAACTCACAGACATTGTTTCCATATTATTTCTAACTGTTTTGATTGTGTGATTGTGACATTATAACTCTCTCTAAATCTCTATAGAATTGTATTTATATGCTTGTCTTATTTAATTATTCAAAAACAGGAGTGAAATCTAGAATATTTATTGAATAATCAATCTTTAAAGGAAATAGGCTATAATTACGAGATAAATCAAATCTGATTCATAATAAAAGTTTTTGAAAAACAAATATATTTCAATAACAATGAAAGTATATATTTTTACTTTTTTTTTTCAAATACTCACACTTTTTTCTCATTCACACTCACACACACACACATTCACATAGTCTTTTCGGCAGTTCAGGTCATAAAGGAATTTATACGATAACCGTTATTAAACATATATAATTGGGGTCCAGTCATTCTTATTTGAGCCATTTGGTATCCAAATGGCTTAAATAAAATCATCGGACTGCCTGGGATCGAACCCGCTACCCTTTGTATACAATCTTCATTTTTTGTTTCGATATATATTTAGTTCTCGCCAGTACATTAGAAATTAAGATGTAAATTTATAAATATGAGAAAAAATTTATATACAGAATATTTTTTTTTTGGGGGGGGGGGAGGGGCAGAACCAACTTTTTTAGACTCAAAATTTGTATTTCCATCAAAAACTCGACATTGAATTTTTGATCTAGTATATCTATTAATTTCTATCTATATCTAATCTATCTAATCTAATCTAATTATATTAAACGAGCAATGTACGTTTGTTTGTTTATTTATATGCATATCAGTTCTCGAAAACGGCTCTAACGATTTTTATCAAATTTTAAATATATACTATTCGTGGTCCAAATATGCAATTGTGCTAGGTCTCATGTTTGGGAAAATTCGGGTACTAGTACTTTACTGGTGTACTTTTTTAGTTTTTTCCAATTTTCTCGAAATTCCCTTTGAAGATTTCTTTCAATTTTTAAATAGTTGCTATTTCCGGGATAAAAAACAAATTGCGCTACGTTTCATCTTCAGGACACCTCGAGTACTAGTACTTTACTGGTGCACTTTTTCTTTTTTCCAATTTTCTCGAAATTCTCTTTAAAGATTTCTTTCAAATTTTAAATGTTTGCTATTTCCGGGATAAAAAAACAAATTGCGCTACGTTTCATCTTCAGGACACCTCGAGTACTAGTACTTTACTGGTGCACTTTTTCTTTTTTCCAATTTTCTCGAAATTCCCTTTAAAGATTTCTTTCAATTTTTAAATGTTTGCTATTTCCGGGATAAAAAACAAATTGCGCTACGTTTCATCTTCAGGACACCTCGAGTACTAGTACTTTACTGGTGCACTTTTTTAGTTTTTCCCAATTTTCTCGAAATTCTCTTTAAAGATTTCTTTCAAATTTTAAATATTTGCTATTTCCGGGATAGAAAACAAATTGCGCTACGTTTCATCTTCAGGAAACCTCGAGTACTAGTACTTTACTGGTGTACTTTATTAGCTTTTTCTAATTTTCGTTTTAAAGGTTTTATAATATTCAAAGCCTAGTGGGCTTGCTTCCTGGTCAAACCCTCCCTCTCTTTACTCTGGACCCACAGATTTATCTCTCCACGAATATTAAAATTCAATTAATGTGCAATTTTGTAAATTTAATTTTTTATATCAATAATTACTAACAATGTATTTAATTTAATAATGTCAAAAGGCCAATTAGTAGAAATATACCTATTATTTAAATTATAATATTAAAATACTAATTTCTGATTATTATTAATTAATTTTATTGAAAATAATAATTTTTAATTGTCTCCAGGCTGACGCATTTCTTGGGCAACTCTCTTATATCTCATGATTAATGTATTCTTATGAGGCACTGTCTCCTCTAAGTATCCATCCAGTAATGTTGTTATTCCTCAAAACTCTCCCTGGACTGTTACTTCTTATTTTGGTGTTTTTATTGATGTTTCCATTGAGGAGCAAGTTATTTATCTCGTTATATAATAATTTCTTTTAAATATTTTCTTATTTCTTCTATACAAATCAAATTGAGCCCCTCAGTATTCGTACTTCACTGATGTACTTTTTTTAGTTTTTTACAATTTTATCAATATAAAAAAAAAAGACCGAGCTCCGGCTCGGTCACCCCGGAACTATTAATATTAATACAGTATTAACTATCATATAGAAATATTATATATTATATAGGTAAGAGAAAGTAAAAATAATAGAGTAAAATACCATTAATAGATCTAAACAAGCAACTTCTAATTCTTCTGCATCATAATGAAATTTTTATTAATAATTTTGAAAAAGAAAAACTTTTTTCGTTTTTCTATTTAAGCTTGAATTCTAAATTGTATAATCAATAACAAAGAAAAATCTGGTGTGACTGGTCGCACTACACACAACTTAATATAAAATTTCAACCTCCTAGCTCTTTTCATTCTTGAAATATTTTGTTCACAGACAGACCATGTTGCGAAAACCACTTTTTCGGATTCAAGGGTCCTCAAAACGTGTATATCCATCGAAATCTCGGCATCGAATTTTTAACATGAATCCAATACCTTCTCCCTATATACAGTATATTAACATATATAGAGGTAAGAGAAAGTTAAAAAAAAGAAACGGAGTTACAAAACTTTCCCAACTGCGGCGGACTCTAGCCTTTACCTTGATGATGAATCATTAGAAAAAAAAATCTGGTGTCGCTGGTAGCAAAGCACACAATTTTCTCTTACCATTGGTAATTGAACGTTGCTGTGCCTATCATACCAGATTTTTGTGTCGACAGAATTAAAATTGAACACACACCCACATACAGACCATGCCGAGAGAACCACTTTTTTGGTTTCAGGAGACCTCAAAACGTGTATATCCATCAAAATCTCGACATCGATTTTTTGACATGAATCCAATACTTTATTTATTGACATATATATATATAGGTAAGAGAAAGTAAAAATTATTATCATCAATATCAATATGGTAGTAATAGCAATAATAATGTTAAAAATGCTTATATTTTTATAGATGCTGGTCAGATAAAAAAAATATTTCAAAATGTTTGCCCTCTAAAGATAAAACAATTTTTCATTAAAAAGCTTAAACTATTCGAATGAAAATACTTTATAGGTCTTTGGTTTTTTTTTTTTTTTCATATATGAGAAATGAAAAGTGAGTTCTCTTGTATAAATAAAGATTATTCAAATAATAATTTTGTTTCGATGATGTCAGAGGCTTATCTATGCTAAAGCTCGAGCTTATGAATATGATGTAGTATGCCTCTATAGGTTTTTATTATTCACGTTCGTTTGGTTATAATATAAATAAAAATAAAAGTGATGAGTTTCATCTCTGCTTCAGTATCAAAATTTTTCTACCTAAACACCACTAAATAAATTTTTTATTACCTCAGTGTTGAAAAATCTACCATTAACATTTTGCGAATTTGGTATCATACCATAAACATTAACTGATCGCTTTCTCCTGCTATACGCCAATATTTTACAGCATTTTTGTGGGTACCTGCTTGCTTAAGTGATCAAATACTGGGCATCTAGTGCTGATTTTGAAATTCAATCACATCTGGCAGGTTTTTTTCTATTTTCTTTAATGTGAAGATGTATAAAATTTTTAGATTTTAATATTTACATTTGAATTCATCCTCCATACGTTTATTTATTTTATATTAAAATATTCAAACACATGCTCTATTTGAAAAACGTTCATAAAAGTCTTCGGTTCTTGTACACTCTTGCCTTCTTTATGTAAATTACTCTTTAACCCTGTCTTGCGAAGAATTATTTTTATTATTCTATAATACTTGAGATAACGTTTTTTAATTAAATAAAATAGACTGTATTAATTAATTTTAAATCGATAACTCAGCTTAGAGCACTCACATTCGTTTAATTTAAGGCATATAGATGCAAAAATTTAGATTAGTGTACATATGGGTAAAATACATTTTCTATTGAAACATAAATGCACAAATGTAGACATTACTCTTAATTAATAGATGAAAGTATAATTATAATATTATTACTAGCCGTAATACCTGTTATATATAATCATTTATTTTCTTATGAGAGAGAGACTGTATATATGTAATTCTTATAGGCTCAAAGAGGCAAATAGCCTCAGAGCTAAATAAAATATTCTATTCTATTCTATTCTGTTACTTTCTCTTACCTATGTATGTATATATGTAATATATATATAGAGAGAAAGTATTGGATCCTCTGAATCCAAAAAAGTGGTTTTTGCTGCTGTCTGTGGGTGTGTGTGTGTGTTCAATTTTAAGCATGAAGGAATTGAGCTAGGAGGCTGAAATTTTATATATAAGTTAAACATCCCCCGGAACCGACAAAATAAGCTTTTAATCAAAATCGGCCAAAGAGTACTAGTACTTTACTGATGTATTTTTTTCAGTTTTTTTCGATTTTCTCAAAATTCCCTCTAACGATTTTGATTAAAATTCAAAAATCAATTATTTTTTAGATGCTCTTTCAAATGTATATTCTCGTTTTGCCCTCAAAATTGTTTGAAGCACACTTTACTTTTGTGGTTCATAGGAAAGATAGGAGAAATGGTTGCCATGGTAACAAAATATAAATATTTTCCTATGTTTATAAATTGGACATCTTAAGGTGCGTACACATCTGCGCTCTGCTCCGCTCGCGAGCTGCTTGTTGTTGTTGTTTTGAGATGCTCGCGAGCTGCTCGCCACGATCCATCTCCTGTCGGTTTTTCGACAAACCCTTTGATGGTTCGCGGCTCAGATTTGGACGGCGCGCTGCGGTACCGCGAGCGGCTCGCGAGCTTCGTAAAAAAAAATAGACCTACTTTTAGCCTTTATAAGTCTTCTCTAAATCATTATTTAAATATTTTTTTTAATATTATCATCTTCTATATCTCTCAGAGACCAGGTGAGGTTGATTATATGTATATTTCCTTAAAATATA
>JAKCPI010020496.1:0-18271 GCA_023213315.1 Euborellia annulipes | reverse complement strand
TTTTCTATACATTTTTTTTTTCTAGTTTTTTTTTAACCATATAGGCCTACAAAGAAAAAACACTACCGGTATATAAGAATTTAGTTGGCAGAGATATTTTTTACTTTCTCTTACCTACGAATTTTTTCATTATTGAAATGATATTTTGCAAAATCAATTTTCCAAAGAACAAAATCTCCACCCCATCCCAATAATAAAAAAATAAATAAAAACACTCTTTGATTCGTACCTGAGTAGTTATCAGGAGGCAAATATAACATTTTATTTATTATATTTTAATAGGAGAATTAAATATAAGTACACAAGGTTTTTTGTTTCAATGATATATTAATTTAATATTAACACTTTATGCATTTCGACACCATATGTGTTATGTGTTATCTTCAGAAGTGAATTACATATATTATAATATATGTAAGTCGCTTCTGAAGATGACACATATGGTGTCAAAATGCTCATAAGGTGTTAATATTAAAATAATATATCATTGAAACAAAAAATCTTGTGTACTTATATTTAATTCTCCTATTAAAGCATAATGTTTCAACTAGAGCCAACGGTTACCAGTTTAAAATTAATTAAAAATAAATTATTTATTATACTGTATTTTAAAAGGATCTAGCTCTAAATAATTGTTCATTATTATTAAAACAAAAATTTTCTGAAATAAATTTTCATCTTAAGGATGCCAGGAGAATAAAAAACTATTTTAATTTCTAATTTTTTATTCTCCTGGCTGCAGATCTATCTTCCTTAAGATAAATATATAACAGGCATTTTACACTTTTATTATAAATTTTCATGTTTATTCTTTACATTTCAGTAAAGGAATGTAATGATATTTTTATCTTTATATAGTATGCTAGTTCCCAATCAATGGGTTTTTTATTTTATTTACCTTACGCAAATAGTAAAAAATGACGCTCGCAATAGTCGGACCCACCCACATTCTCCAATGCGTGTTTTATCTTATCCAAATATGATTCATAAAATCCAAAATATCTGGTGATCACTCACCTAAAAAGAGAAAAAATAATTATTAACATAAAATTTATGAGTATTATTTATAATAATAAATTGAGGGTGTCTAGTTAAGCGAGGGTAAATCTCGTGTGCACCAATGAACGTATATTCCCGAAAAAGAAAAAAATGCCTTCTAAAAATACAAAAATCAATAATCTATGATTAGAATCAAATCTTTTTGTTTAATTTTTATAAATAACTAGTCGCAAAGCCCGCCTTTGGCGGGCTTTCCGCCTAGCCAGGGGGGCTGCGCCCCTGGACCCCTTGCTCGCCTTCGGCGAGCAAGTTTATTCCCAATTTGGGATATTTCTTGTTGCAATGCAAGTGTTAAGATGTTAAGGAAGGATCTTATATTCAAGCGAGGCGAGGGTACCGATTGGGAACAGCACAAAAGGGTCTGTTTATGACTGTTTAAAGGGTCAGTCACCTGCTTATTTTATATATATAGATTCATTTGAATCCAAAAATTTTTTTATATAATTTTATAATAATACTATATAAATAACATAAAATCAAGTCTGTTATTTTGTCTCTTTAGTCATTCATGTATGAAACTTTTAGAAATTGTATTGTGAACGTCGATACTTTGGGGGCCACCACAGTAATTGATATTTAATTTTTTCCCATATTTTGGATTAAAACATTTTTGTCACGGTAGACGACGACTATTTTTATCATTTAATTTCAGAAATAAAGTTTGACCTCTCTACTTGGGCTAGGATATTATTATTTGACTAATATTTGGGAATATTTTCGATTATAGTGGTTTGGTCTATTACCATAAAATTTATTTTTAATATCAAGGCGACTTGACGTCATTTCTTCTCCATTTTCCTCGCAAATAATTATAGAAATAGGCTATTCCATATCAATCGACCTTAAAAATAATTATGGAAAATTCTGTTTATTAATTAATTTTCTATCTAAGGGGAAAAATTAATATATTACTATAAGATTTTTTTGATTTGCGTATTTATCTTATAATAATTAAATTTAACGAGTTGCAGCCAATATTGAGAGCCTATTTATAATTCATTCTTTATTTTGGAGAGAGGCTGCACACTTTCTATTACATTTAATCACATCAACAACTATAGAATTCTCATTAAACAAAAAAACAAAAAAAGTAAGGAAAATAAATCAATTTTAAGCCGCGTTTTTATACTAACCAGTATTAAAATGTAAATGATATTATCATAAGAAAATTTGTTGTTTATTCCTATCTTTAACTATCTTCAACTTGAATTCAAACTTTTCCTTTTAGGACAGAAAAAATTTATTGCTTGATCAATGATTAATCGACCTTAAAGAAATATTTATATTCTCTGAACAGTTAAATTAAGATGTCAAAAGCGGGTTGCACTGCTAGTTTATAAATAAGATATAAAAATATAATTTACAAGGTAGGATGAGAAATATATAATTTAATAATAGTAGTTAATTAAAATGAAATGTATATTTAAGCCTAACTTACTATTACGTCACTAAAAATCAAAATGAATAATGCCATTAAGTAGGAAGAAAAATGTATACATTTGAAAAATTTTTCTCTTTTTGCTTTCTTTGATGCAAACACTTTGGTAACTTCGTTAAGATCCAGTTTTTTAGTCCGCCCGGCCCGCGGGCCTCCCCACCCCGAATGGCGGGGTTTGCGGGGGGTGTCCGATACGCCACTGAATTTACTTAATGGAAGGTTTAAAGGACCAAGAGCATTTAACGGATCTCTAAATACGTTTTTGCAACCCACCCTAAGATTTAGAATCGAAAAATATTAAATCCAGAGAGAAATTCACAGATAGCACTTAGCAATTATTTATCATAAGTAAATATATTATACATATATATCTATGCTAAATGATATAATTAATCTCTCAAAACCCACTAAATAACTGCAAGACAATAGCTTTATCACAGCTATTAAATAATTCCCTTTCATTTAATTTATATTGTGTAAATCTTTAAGGGATGTTTACCCGAGGCGCTTTGTGTGCTCACCCATCAAAATCTCAGTCAGATCCATGCTGTTAAGATACACCTCCTTTGATATTCTATTCGTGTCGTTTCTCTCTATATTAAGCTTAGTCCTTTGGAAGAGTACTTCAATGTGTTAGATTACTTCTTAATATCTCTCTATCTTAAGAGGTCCAACTCCTTTTATCCTTTAAAATATTTGAGACCTCTTTGGTTAAGATAATTGGTTTACGAGGGCCGACCTTTATTTTTGTAGTTTAAAAACAGGATTTTTTTTTAAAGAATGTAAGAGCAGTGGCTTAGAAGGGTTTTCCACTCACACCTCTTAATTAATAATATATTATAAACCGAAAATTTTAATTAGCTTTATATAAAGGGATTTCTCCCTCAATAATACCATGGTCTTATATAAGTTATTAATATAGGCCTACTTATTTAGTTCCTTTTAATTTGATATACCTTGATAACATATCATATAATTTTTAAATGCATAAAAAGTAAATTTAACCGGCCCACCATGGTTTTACAATATCAATAGCCTAACAAGGCCTGTTAAATGCTTATTTAACCGACTAAGAATTAACCACACTCGATGCCCCCTTTACCTACATACCAACCAAAGGGACAAATTTCAAAAAGTCATAGAGCCCATCTTTAGAAGCCCACCACACTACCTCACAATACTAAGAAAACCTACACAGTCCTCTGTCACAGCTTTATATGAATTTTGTTTGTTAAACAATATTATTTTATAAACCTCTACAATATATATCATATTTTTCTTAATATATATTAGATAGTACCAGGGGCTTATATAAAAATTTTTTCGGGGGGGGGGGGGGGCTGATCTCAAAAACTTTTCTGCGAAAAATTTCTTTTGCGGAACCAAAATTTTTTCCTTAGCTTTTTTTTAGAGACGCAAAATTTTTGCCGCCCGCGGCACCATCCGTGGAACCAAAATTTTTTTCATGTGCCGTTCAAGGTACATTTCCTTTTTTAGGGACTACATTTCCGCGCTACGGGGCCGCGCAAACATTTCGGGGGGGGGGGGGGGGAGGTCGATACCCATTATTGCCTCTACATTCCTATATATGTATATGCATTTAGGAAATTCTCGGGGGGGGGGGGGGGGGCCCCTCGCCTCCCCCCCCCCTTATATACGCCCCTGGATAGTAGTGTATTCCCTATCATGTATTTTACATTATATTATTGCTATTATGTATTTTGTACTACTGTATTTCTTATGATGTCTTTTGTATTACTGTATTTCCTATTATGTATTTTATATCACTGTATTTTCTATTACTTGTATTTTTCTATTACTGCATTTCCTATCATTTATTTTATATTACTGTGTTTTCTATTATGTATTTTATATTATTGTAACTATTTTACTGTAAAGAGATTGTAAAAAAAAGTATATTTAAATTTAAGATATTGGTTCCGTGGCTGTAGATTTTTAAATTGTTGAGATGAGTCTACCAAAAGGAATCAAAAAATTTATTTTTTTCTGCCTCAACATCGTCCCAACATTTTTATGATAATAAACGATATTAATATGTTTAATTTAGACAAAAATTTAATAAATCACAAAATAAACAATTCGCCTTTGTTTTAATACTATATATCGAAATTTGACACTTTAATTTTAAATACTTACCACCAAATAGCAGTCCGATGATTTTATTTAAGCCATCTGGATAGTCCAGATGGCTTAAATAAAACCATGCCTGGACCCTACTATATATAAATTCATAAATAACGGTTATCGTAAATGTCTTATATGGCCTGAGCTGCCGAAAAGACAGTGTGAATGTGTGTGTGAGTGTGAGTGTGAATGAGAAAAAAGTGTGAATGTTTAAAAAAAAAAAAAAAAAAAACATCAAATAGGCTTATAAATGGAATCAAATATAAATTGATAATGTATAGTTAATTTTAAACAACACATGACTTGTGACCTGCTCTACTACGTATTATAAAAAAATTAAATAAAAGTTATTTTATGATTCCTTTTTGTCTCTATAAATATTCCTAGATTAATTTTTATCGTCAAAAAGACTGCGAAAAATTTTAATTTATTATTTTTTATTCAATTACTTATTTTTGTCTTTTAAAGTAATGGATAAAAAAAAAGAATGATTAATTGTGGTATGTTGGAGTAGATGGTTTTAAGTTTCCTAATTAAATGGATAGAGAAATTCAGACGTAATGAGAATGTCTTTTCACCCCATTGCACACCTGATCTAGAATAGAGGATTAGTGGTTTAATGTCAGGTCACAAGGGATCTATCTAGGTGAGTATCTGTACTCAGCTTTTAACGTAGAAACATCAAAGCTTTTACTTTTCGAGATGATCAACTAATAATCTCAAAATTCAAGTATACTATAAAATCTCGAAAGAAACCTAAAAAGACAATCTTCTTAATTAAATAAAAAAAAAAAAAATAATAATATTGAGAAATTTCAAAGAATTTTTACTTTTTATAAGATATTTTCAATTGGAAGAAATATGTTAAAGATTTCAATAATTAAAAACCATACTGGTGGTAGATATAATTAATTGGTTAAGCAATTAAAATAAATAAATCTGGATGACGTCCATGGGCGTAGCCAGGGGGAGGCAGGGGGGCCTTTGCCTCCCCCCTGGCTGGTCCTAAAAATTAAAAAAAAACAAGCAAATATATATTTTTCCCATTGGAAATTTTTTTTTTAACACCCCAATCCACTACATTAATTTAATTTTTTTTTTTTATTTAAATAAATAATAATCTATGTATATATTAATTGCAAACCCCCTCCCTCTCGCCCTAACGAGGGGTTGGCCCCCTCCTGACAAGAAGTCTGGCTACGCCCATGATGACGTGACGCCTATGAAAAATTCGATTGTAGTAATAGGGCCTGACACTCAAATAATCAGGGGGAACAAAATACTTTTTTTAATGTATGACATTTATAGAAATGTTAATATTTTTATTGCCGGGGTGCCTGGCAACGGAAAAGAGCAACAGTCACCACAATCGTTGGGGTTAAGTGATGCCGAGCGAGGTGAAAGTTCGGGATTGGTGACCCCGAGTAATCAGCGTATGGATCGCCCCCCGGAAGCCATCGGAACTTGTATTTAAAAAATTATATGAATAAAGAAATAACCCCTAAATGACCTCTGTAGCTGAAAAGGATTTTTTATAAAAAAAAAATATATATTTTTATTGTTGAAATTAACATGTTTTATTGCGATATAATTTATAATGTTTAATATCTCCTGCTGGGAATCATAGAGGCGAAAGTCCGGAAATTCAATTTTTGAGTTAAGCGTACGAAACTTTATTAAAACGTCTTCTCTTTTGAGTGCCAAATTGGCGAAAATATATTTACATTCTTTGACCGGCTATATATGTTTATAAAACTTTCAAAGAGCCCTCGGACTTGGTGTAGTTGGAAGCTAACCTACCTGGTAAACCAAAGGTCGAGGGTTCGGATCCCAGGCAGTCCGAGATTTTATTTAAGCCATTTGGTATCCAAACGGCTTAACCCTAATATATATACCATATATATATTCATAATAACGGTTAACGTATAAAGACTTATATGGCCTAAGTTGCCGAAAAGACTGTGCGTATGTGTGTGTGAATGGAAAAAAAATGAAAAAAAAAGTTAAAAAAAAAACAACTTTCAAACACCTTTTCTTGAATTGGTGAATTTCGGACTTTCGCCATTATGATTCTCAGCAAGCGATATAAAAGTCTGACTTCCTACAAATGGCCTTTACATAGGCGATGTTGTTAATTTAAAAAAAAATATACTTTTAGACCAGAGTTAGAGGTCTTGTTTACAATTGTTAGCAATCGAATGTTTCACACTTTGACTCCTCCAAATACTGCAAACAGCAAACAAAAAAATATCAAAAATTTAATATTTTTATGCAATATTTTAAATTAAAAAAAATCTTCTTTGCATCTCACTTTATACACTTTATAGTCTAAATGGCCTCAACAGTCGTAACTTTTGATCAAATAAAAAAAAAAGTTTTATCCATCGCCATTGAACGTGTGCAAACAACCCGTTTCTTTTGATTTACCGACTTAACTCGGAACAGAAACGAACACATATGCTTGCAAACGTTAGCTTGTGCGCGCTCCTAGGTTCTGTCCCCACCAAACAAATATCTGAGTTTGCAAATAATTACAAATATTTGCTTGCTTGGTATATACCGCTCTTGAACTAACAAGTGACATTGACTTTCCATTCTGAGCTATAAAATTATATAAACTATCTAGAAATATAAATAATTATGAAAGACGAACAAGACTTAAAAATACTTATTTTTCTATAAAGATTTCACTCAATTTAAATGATTTTATCATAACTTTTATAGTATTCTTTTATAATTTTTTGATTCAATAAAAAATATGTTTTCCTTATATCCATTTTACCTCCATCTTTTTTTTCTTCCCACACACACACACACCAACCCTTTTTCGTCAAATCTCACTTTTATTTTTCTAAAAAAAGTTCACTAATTTAATTGTATATCAAAAGTAGCCGATCGAGGTAGGGTCTCTTGCCTCAGGGGGCGAACTGAGCCATAATTGGATATTTTCCAATCTATTTAGGTATATCACTTCTAAATTAACTTAAATGTTTAATTAGTGTTTACCACGAGCATTTAGTTTCTCTCGGTAGCTATACTCGAAAGACTAATGAATTTTCCAAGAGCTCTATTCAATGAATATCATGAATTTGGATAGATTTTCAAAAGAGAAAGATCCTTATCCACCCACTCCCAAAGCGAATGTTGAAATTAATCAACATTTTTAGACAGAAAAATAAAAAAAATTGTCACTGTTTTCAGTTTTTTTTTTTTTTTTTATCATTTTGTCAGTGATAAACGCATTATTTTATATTCAAAAAAGATTGAGATTCATTTATCATTATAAGGATGGATAAAAAAATAATAATTTATATAAATAAAAATATAAAATCATTACTTCATTGTTTTGTTGGGGCTTAAAAAAATTTCTTTTTTTGTTAAACCTTATTTGTATTATGGAAAATTTTACGCATTTTCCTTTTTCAAATGTGAAAAAGGGCCTGGCAAAAAAGAAGAGCAACATCCCCAAGTGCGTTGCTGTTAAGCAATGCTCGGGTGAATTTCGGTTGCGTGGCCCAGGTAGACATCGCTATTAATTATTAAATTACTATTCATATTGCAGCAATAATAAAACCCTAATTGCCTCTGCAGCAGACGAAAAGAGAATTAAAAAAAATAAATAAAAAGTGTGAATTTTGATTCACTTTAATAAATTTATCATGGACTTTTAATTTAATTTAATTGAACTGCCGACCGTTTGATCAATCAAAATTCATTTTGCATACTCCATCCGCTTAAGCCTAATATTGCTATTTCATTAAAAAAAAAATACTTTTTAAAGCTCCTGCTATATTTTTAAACTACTATTTCTGACGAAGTCGATTATTTGATGTTAAATTTTAACATTAATATCAATGATCTTGGTGCTTTAAAATTTAAAAATGCCCGGCTAAATTTTATTTAAGACTTTGGAACACTCAGAAATCGTTGCGGGTGGCGAAACCTCAAATGGGTGACCGCCAGGAATCAGCATTCTTATTTAAGCCATTTGGTATCCAAATGGCTTAAATAAAAGGACTGCCTGGGACCCAAACTCACGACTCTTGGTATAGAAGGCTAGCACGCTAACCCCTACACCAAGCCCTAGGGCAACAAAAATTGTAAACTATTTTTTTAAATCATAGGAACGCCTGGCAGTTAAGCAACCAGCGTAAACGAATAGAAGATAAGGGAGAAAAAGAAACCCCTCCTCCTTCACTCCCACTTGCGCCCACGCAGCAACTTTTCATGAGTTTCTATTAGGTCCGGGGTAGTAGGCGGGGCTTTATGTTCTATTCCATATTCCTTCTAGTCTATTCAAAGGAGGAGTTAAACTTCTTCTTGCTTCTTTTCCCTTTGTTTCTCATTCCTTACCATTATGGTTGCCTACCTCCTAGGCGCTCTTTCGATTAAAAAAAGATGGCCCTATCTAATTATCCTTTCTAATTTGATGGTGTAATAATAATTGGAATTTTTTGATGATAGCCAAAAGAAATGAAGATAGATCTAATTAAATATTTTGTAATTCATAGGTCTGCCTTTATAAAACAATTGAAATTTTTAAAGTGTAATGAATTTTTAAATAATTAGGCCTATAATATAACTTCACGTAATATTGGCTCTTTCTATTTTATTTTATTATCTTATACTCTATTTCCGGTAGACAAAACATTGCTCTTTTCGTTTGGGATATTTTGTTGTCAGAAACAAAAGCGATTTAATGGAACCGACTTTTTTGGCCTCAGTATTTTCATTGAATTTTCTACATGAATCCAATACTTTTCCTCTTCCATATAAAAACCTTATTGGGCTATATACCGTATTAATATTTATATTTATATCGATACTTGGAAATTAAAAGGTCGTAAAGAACAAAATGTTACTTTTCAGAAGAGCCAAGAATCGATATATCAGGGGCGTATATAAAGGGGGGGCCGAGGGGGCCCGGGCCCCCCCCGAAATTTCCCAAACACATATACATATATAGGGATATACAGACATCAGCGCAACAAATTTTTCCGCAGGATGGAAAACTTTGGTTCCGCAAAAGAAAAAGTGTTCCGCAAAAAATTTCGTGTGAAAAAAATTTGGTTTCTTAAAAAAAATTTTCCGCAGAAAAATTTTTGAGGTCGGGCCCCCCCCCCCCGAAAAAAATTTCTATATACGCCCCTGCGATATATATATATATATATATATATATAATATATATACGGCAAGAGAAAGAGAGCTTCATTTCAGCTCGACCAACCCGGAATGAATTACTTAATTATAATAGAAAAAATTTTAAAAATTGTAATTTTTAAATTACAGGTAACAGTAGATACACGTATTCTCGCTAATATTTATTTATTTATTTGATTGGGGAAACTCACATACCCATTTGTAGGTCATGGTTATGAAAATTTTTTCGTTATGATACAATAAAAGAAAGTCTCTTTTAACTTATACCATGTAGAATAGTAGAATCAAACAAATAACTATGAGAGAAAAATAAATGCATCATCTATGAGAAAAAATAATATTTTGCTTATTCAATTGTAAATGTGATACTAATCATTTTAGTTATAAATTCATCATTATTTTTTTCCGTTGGTTTTTTCATCGATAAAATTGATCAATCTTCTTTTCTTTGATCTTTCAGTAATAAATTTTTTTTTAATATTCCAGATTTTTTTTATTGATCGGCATTTGTCTATGTCCGTTCATTTAATACCTTTTAGGATTTTAATCAGTTTTAATTAAATTTAAATCAGTTGCCTTTTGTAATGTAAAGTCCATGAGTAGATGAGGGGAGGAATGAATTTATCCAAAATTTTTAAGATAAATAGGTCAAAAATAAAATTTTACCAATTCAATATGAAATAAATTTTTTACCGAATGAAATTTTTATACAAATTAAGTCTTTTTTTTTTTTTTTAAATAAATTGCCTCTCCTTTTTTCCTATAGTCTTGTGATTTATCTTCTAATGTCCGGAGGGACTTCATTAACGAGTGTTTCACCATTTACTTTTGCTGACCAAATTCTTTTTTAAACAAATATATATACTTTTTAGTTCAGGGTAAAAGGAAGAGTAATCCATTCCTGTCATTGTTCTGGACTTCAAAAGCTAAGCTTTGACTTGGCTTTAATGTCGATGGATGCAAATTCTTTTCTGGAGATTATTATAATTTAGAGGAAACGATTAATTAAACATTAATGATGAATACACCATAATGATTCATGGCCTTTGCTTTCCCTCTTTGCTAGAGATTATTATTAGCCTCGGATGTAAAGTCGGAACTTAATAAATTTATTTCTTAAAACTTGGCTATTAATTAAAAATATAATAAAAAAAAGTAAGTGAAACAAACAAAACTTTAATATCAGGGTCAGCTACTGCCTCTAGTCAGGTTCATTAGCTTTTTACCACTGAGACACTTTGCACGCCGGAGGCAGTCATTCAATTTACTCCAACCCTCTGCCAAAAAAAAAAAACAATATAAAATTCAGGTGTATTTATATGGTTGTATTTCTTATTATTAATACTAAACTTCTCATCCTTAAATATTTATTGGAATTTATCTAACATGTATAAAAAATTATCTAAAATAAAATTCACAGACAATTTAAATCTTTTTGTTCCTTTGATTTCTAAAAATCTAAGAGTTTAATTATTCTTATACCACATATGTATTATTTATATAGGCACGCTATGTATATATTAATATAAAGACAAATGAAAGGATTAATGAGAAATCGGCTTTATTATTATGTAAATAGCATAAAAGCTTCGTCACTAATAATTAATAAATAAATAAATTGTAAATCAACTATGGATTTTCTCTCTCTATTTTGTTGCCCTCTCTCGCTCTCTTCGTTCAATTTAAATTCAATGCGTCTTGCTTTAAATGAACAATCAATATGTTAATTGAATTTGCTAATTAAGAGGTTCATTTATGCATTTATAACAGAATTATTTCATTTATTTATTCTCATACGACAAATCAGTGAACAAAGTATTCTGCCACCATACATACCAGTTATTTGAAATTTGTTCATTGAGTCATGTTTGAAATTTATACAAATCAGAGTAAATTTTCAAAATCAAAATTTAAATATAAATAGAGATAGAGTGGAGTATATATATCACAATGGATTTCCATTCTTCTAATGCACATTATTAAGCGAAAGGAGAATAAAATGATTTATTAACTAGATCCACAAACCAAAAAATGTTATTGAAAAATATATATCAGTAGGCCTATTTGTATCACTTCTGAAAATGACACTAATTATGACCAGTCTAGTACGTTAGATATCGAACCAAGAGTCTACCCTTATTATTCATATAACCTGTTAGAGAGCGTGGGTTGTAGGTTAGATAATCTATTGTTTCGATAAATCATTCGATAAAGTTATAGGGCCGATTTTGACTAGATATCTCATCAATAATCTATACCATGGCACGTTTTCTATTTATTTTAGTTGTTTTTCCTGAATATATATACAGTTACGTAATTCTTATTTCTTCTATCGCAAAAGTAAAAGTTTATTTTTACTTTCTCTTGCCTCTATGGTATATATGTTAATATATAGAGAAAGTTGTGGATTCATGTCAAAAATTCGATGTGGAGATTTTGATGGATCTTCACGTTTTGAGGTCCCCTCAATCCAAAAAAGTGGCTTTCGCGACATGGTTTGTATGTATGCTATGTGTGTGTGTTCAATTTAAAGCATGAAGGAATTGAGCTAGGAGGTTGAAATTTTATATTTAAGTTAGGCACCTTCCTGGAACATGAAAATAAGATTTTAATTAAATTCGGCCAAAAAGTACTAGTACTTTACTGATGTACTTTTTCACTTTTTTTTCGATTTTCTCAAAATTCGCTTTAACGATTTTGATTAAAATTCAAAAATCAATTATTTTTTAGAAGCTCTTTCAAATGTATTAATATATTTTCATTTTGCCCTCAAAATTGTTTGAAGCCCACTCTACTCTTGTGCTTCATGTGAAAGATAAGAGAAATGGTTGCCATGGTAACAAAATATAAATATTTTCCCATATTTATAAATTTTACATCTTGAATTCTAATATATCGGTGGAAACTAAATATATGTCAACACAAAAAAATGTGCTGTGCAACCAGTCACACCAGCTTTTTAAATTATAGAAAGCAAAACAAATATTACTTTTGAATTTTTTTTAAATCTTAACTTGCCAACTAATAGCCTACAAGAAGATAAATGATAGGCCTTATATATATATATATATATATATATATATATATATATATATATATATATATATATATATAAATAAAATTACTTTCTTACCTATGTATATATGTAATATATATATAGAGAGAAAGTATTGGATTCATGTCAAAAATTCGATGTCGAGATTTTGATGGATCTTCACGTTTTGAGGTCCCCTGAATCCAAAAAGTGATTTTCGCGACATGGTCTGTCTGTGGGTGGGTGGGTGGGTGGGTGTGTGTTCAATTTTAAGCATGAAGGAATTGAGCTAGGAGGTTGAAATTTTATATTTAAGTTAAACACCCCCCGAGACCGAAAAATAAGCTTTTAATCAAAATCGGCCAAAGAGTACTAGTACTTTACTGATGTACTTTTTCAGTTTTTTTCGATTTTCTCAAAATTTGCTCCAACGATTTTTTTTTAAATTCAAAAAATCAATTATTTTTTAGATGCTCTTTAAAATGTATATTCTCATTTTGCGATTGAAATCTTCTGAAGACCACTTTACTCTTGTATTTCATAGGGAAGATAAGAGAAATGGTTGCCATGGTAACAAAATATAAATATTTTCCCATACTTATAAATTTTACATCTGAATTCAAATGTTCCGTACTGTCGGGAACTAAATATATTTCGACACGAAAATCTGGTGTGACAAGCACAGAACACAACTTTCAATTACCGAAGGTAAGAGAAAGTTGTGTGCTGTGCCCAGTCACACCAGATTTTTATTCAGGGTAAGGCCACACCGCCATCCCTCACAATACATATATGCTAATAAACTTATGATATATTTTGAATATTCGAGTAAATAATAATTTCTCTAACCGCACCGCGGAAATTAGACGAGGAAAGAAGAAGATTAGATAATAATTTAATAAAATTTTATAAAATTTAAATAAAAATGTAAGCCCCTTCAATCATAAATGTTTTAATAACCTTTTCTATAAAATTACCTACACCTTAATGCAATATTTTAATATCAATTTTATTAATTCTACTTCCATTCCAAAATTGGAATTGAGATAGAATAATCATTGGAACGCTCTTTCACATTTTAAGATTTCGATCATCTTATCAAGAAATTTAATTTCTTTTTACATTGATTGAAAAATTAAGTCTATTTTATTGACAATATCACAAAAAAAGCGATTAATCTTTAGGAATATATGGGAATTAAATCGTAAGTCTCTTAATAAAGCCAAACAAGGAGAAATCTAGATAGAATAAGAAGAGGGAGAAAAGATAAAAAAAAGAGAAATAATTGCAATTTCGGCAATTTTTATTCGAATCCGGAACAAGAATATACGTATAAATACTTCTCCATTTAAAATGCTGAATAAGTTTTATAACGCTGATTATAGAAAATATTTTTTTCCATTCAAAGCCATTTTCTAAGAAATATTTTATATATTTAAATTGTGGCTGTGCTGCATCTTTTTTTTGAAGAAATTTTATATACTATAATAAAAACAATATAACAATTTTAAGTTTTTATATTATTAGGAATCCCTGGCAGGAATGTCAGCTAATTCTCGGTCTTAAAAAGAGTACACTGTAAAAAAAATTTTAATTTTAGTATGTTTTAGTATAGTAAATTTACTAATTTTCCTTGTAAATGATAACTACCATACATTTGTATACTAAATTTACAAATCTATGCATTCAAAAAATTTTTACAACCAAAAAACATTTTAAAATTACAATTCTCTTGGAAAATTAGAGTAAATATTGTAATTTTACCATACGATTTCTAATTTTACAATACAACGGCATTGTAATTTTAGAACACGGTTTGTAATTTTAGAAAAGGGTTTGTAATTTTACAAAAAGGTTTCTAATTTTACAATACAAGGGTATTGTAATTTTCCTTTTAAGGCTGTCTGAGACGGCCAACATGGCCGACTTTGTTTCGACTGCTTTTTAGCTTTCTTAATAAAGACATTTTTGGCACTATAAGGATTTATTTAAGTTATAATAATACAAAAAATAATAATATTAAGATAACTTTAAGTTTATTTTTTATTTTATTATTTAGTAAAAATAGTTTTCAATGAGGTCATACTTGAATGCCAAATAGCAGAGTTAAAGCATTAGTTAACAGGTGATTCGATGGTCAAATGGACTAGGCAGCAGACTTCTAGAAAAAAGGTTAGTGTTCAAATCCTGGAGGAATTTTTCATTAAATAAAAATATTTATTTCACTCCATTCAGGTAGAGACATCCCCTAAAGGTCAATAACCTATGGGTCCAGTCGTAAATTTTTTTCTTTTTTCTAAATATTAGTAAAATTACAAACATTTGGATTGTAAAATTGCTAAATATTTGTAAAATTACCACACATTTGGACTCGAAAATTGCTAAATATTAGTAAAATTACCAAATTTGGACTCGAAAATTGCTAAATATTGGTAAAATTACCAGACATTTGGACTCGAAAATTGCTAAATATTAGTAAAATTACCACACATTTGTAAACGATTTTTGCAAAGAGTTTTGTAAAAATATAATTCAACTGTATAGTAAAGTTAGTATCTATTGGTCTTGGAAATTTGCTTACAACAAAAAAATTGTAAAATCATCGAAATTTTTTTTACAGTGTAGTCTATAATATTTTATGACTTTTTGTATCTCATATTGAAAGAATATTTTTTATAGAGGAATACTTTCTGAAACTTTTACATCCAAAAAAGTAAATTAAATTTTGAATAGAAATTAAATAGTCTATAAATAATAAATAAGAATGGCTACTGCTTTCAGTGTGATATTTGCCATATGAAAAGTGAATAATTATTAAAATAATAAATATTGAGTAAAAACATAAAGCTCAGGGGCTCTTGTGGGTACGTGGATGGCGACCACGAGCTGCCCTAGCTGGGACTGGCAGTACTTCTGTCCTTTCCATGTCAGTCTCTTCCCTTCTATATTTTCAACAGGCTTCAGGCGGGCCGGCCTGTTTTATTCCTTCTCGGTCGCAAAATTTCTTCTTCCCACCGACCCCGAACCGCGGAAATAATAAAGGCGAAGAAAGAAGAAGAAGATTGAGTAAAAACAAAGGTTGTTACATCTGTGAAAATCTCAATTGAATTAGTTTAGAAAAAAAAACAAGATGGCTGCCGCTTCTCGACATGCACGCCATCTACATATGAGCGAAGGCATCGCCCCTACATACAATCTGACACGAAATTCAAATATTGTATTTTTAAATAATACTAATATACCGGTACACTCTCTAAACTGTACAAATTATTATTGACAAAATATTACATGTTACATACATGTATGTATATGTATGTCCTGAAATGTACCTGAAGAAGGCCACAGAATGAGTAGCCGAAACGCTGTAATTTTTACAAATAAACCACCGTTAAACAGAAAATCAAATTCTTTTACTAATAATTAATAATAATTATATAGGCTATTATATGACTGCGGGTCGTTTGCGGATTGTCAGCCCTGGGCTAAAATTAGACCAAAGTGACATAGCGTACCATCTATTGCAATAGTATTAGGCTAAAGCCGGGTAGTTAGGCAGCCCAAATGGCACACGCACACTAAAGCTTTCTTGTCTGTGTGAGAAATGCCTTTTTCAAAGCAGACAATAGGCCGAACGACCATTTTTAACAAAAAAGGTTAAAAATGGTTGTAAGACTTGGCCATATACTGGTAGACTGATGAAAATTCAGGAATAATGTAGTTAAAGCCGAAACGTTTTCTTTTATTGGGATTTTCATTCGATGTTTTTGTCTGACTACCCTTCATTTCCTTTTATTTATCAAATTAACAAAATTTTATTTTTATAAGTTAATTAATTAAAGATCTTTATTAGTCTAAAGAAATTATTACATTAATGCATTAAACACCCGTAATATACATTTCAAGCTTCATGCCTACGAGCAATCTTTGCTTCCTATTCATGATAACATATTTTGAGACCCACAGTGCACATCTCAAAGTATTTTCAGGAGAAAACTTCCCATTCAGAAGAGGTGGGAAAGAAAAAAAAAGAAAACAAATAAAAAAATGGCGAATTCTTACTTCGAAGTTCGAATTCGGTGACCTAAAAAAATAATTTCCAGTTAATATTTTGATTTGAGGGAAAAAAATATTTTGGTTTCCTTTCATTTAATGTTAAATACCCGTGTGTTAATAGACTATTAATCTAGCTGTTTTTTTTGTCATATGTTATTCTATATCAAGAGATCTTCCTCTATATATAGGCCTACTAATAATTAAATCTATGTATTATTAATAATTCCTTGTATTTAATAAGGACGTAGGTTGTATGTTTATGGTTGCATTAATTAGTTATCTAAACAAAAAGTAATTCATGGTATTCGAAAGTGAGTTTATCTAATATCACATAAATAACTTTTTTACATTCGCAAAAAGAGAATACAAAACCCTGCTAAATAACAAGAAAGCTGTTATTATATTGAAGTCAGGTAGCTACAATCCTATTCAAACAGATAAAAACAGTCATTAGGTCGTTCCATAAAAGAGCAAAGGGTGGACTTGTATTTTATAAAGCAAGTGGAATTCTGAATGAACATTGACATATATTTTTTTTTAATATTCAACAAACGGAAATATCGGTTAAAACAAAAAAACAAAAATTGATTAATTAAATTGTTTTTAAAATATATATGTTTTTTTTATTACTGTTTTTCAATAAATAAATGGATGAATGGGATCCTATTAAAGAATCAATGTGTGGATTCATCCACTTGGCGTTTACATGTGAAAAATAACAGTGCCATTCCATTTAATGGCATTGTTTTGTCCACGGCGAATTTAGAGACAATAGCTAATAAACTTGATGAATACATTTAAAAAAAAAAAAAAAACGCAATTAGGGTTAGAAATCAGAAAAGATAATCGTAAAAAACTCACTTCTGCCTTATCATGTCTCTCTGACTCTAAAGCTTTCCAAACTTTTTATGCCCGTTTATATTTTTTTACATTTCAATAAATCGTAAAAATTGGAAAAAAAAACCAAAGAAATATTGTTATAAAGAAAAAATAATACTATTCCATTGAAATTGTCTTCTTCGAGGAGTTAATTTCTGTTTTAATTGTAAATTAATAAAAAAAATTTGGTGTAGGCTGTGTCTTCTACACAGCCGGGGGCCTTTTAACGTGACAACGTCTTTTGCTTAACTTCACAACTATTTTTACATTCTCTTACCTATATTAAAATATATAGAGAGAAAGTATTTTTTATTTTACTCATACTTTGTACTTTGTTCCCATTAACAATAATTCATACATTTTCATAGTAACAATATATGACAGGAGTGGCCAAACTTTTACCCATTAAGGGCGACTTTTGCTTAAAAAATGAGGTTTTTCGAGAAAAAAATTGATTTTCGAGTTTATTAATTAAGATTTTTTTATATTTATTCTATTAGGGT
>JAKCPI010020495.1:0-22564 GCA_023213315.1 Euborellia annulipes | reverse complement strand
TTATTGTTGTTTTCAAAATTGTTTCGGCGGCTGATTAATTGTTTGTCTAAGAAGCGGACAAATATTAAATGGAAATACTTAACAAACGTAAAGAATGAAACCGATAAGGAATTTAGGCGAGACTTATAAAATACAATGGAATGATTGATTTATTTGATGTATCAAGAAATGTTAGATACTGATGATGTCTGGTTGTTTAGGTGAGACTTGAAAAAATAAAAAAAAAAAAAGAAAGAAATGATTAAAGGTGGTGTGTGTGGTGTGGTGTGATGTAGTGAAGCCGGTCTGACAGGACAGCCAGACGTTGATGATGACCTTGGTCCAGCCAGAAGGTGTGTTCACTCGACGTCACTTCTCTTCTCTTCTCTTATCAAATAGAAAGAGAGAATTGGCAAGCGAGCAACAGCTGAGTATCGAGGTGGCAAATACAGTCAAGATCAAGTCCATTGTCCACCCCATAGCAACTAATTGGCGTCACTCGCTTTTCCTCTTCTTTCTTCTCTTTATAAAAATTCTGACTAATCATATTCCCGAAGTGTTTGAGATTATCAAATGGCACACACTTTTGTATAATTATCAGAGCTTAATTTTAAGTTTAAAAATATTTGTACCATTCACCCATCTTATTTAATTAAATATGATTATATATTAGAGTGGCCGTTAAAATTAGAATTTTTTCCTTTACCTCCCAAAAAAAACATTCTTTTTAATGAAAAAATACGGGAATTTTTTTTTTTTTGATTTTAAAACAAAAATAACAAGCGCCCCAAGCTGATTTAATTTCATTTTTTCGTGAGTCGAGGTTTTTTTCGAATATCTCTTGAAATATTCAGATTTGAGAAAGGAGAGGACTTTTTTGTAGGCAATTCAAATCTCTACAAAAAAGGTCTCTTCAATTTTTTTTATTAAGTTCATATTAATGGAGATATTCTCAATAATAAACTCATAAATTCGATATAGTGAACAATTTAAGACCCACAAACGTAATTTTTTTCTGACATATGAACAATTTCGTATTTTAAAGAAAGTTACAATTATTTATTCAAGTATATCTAGTTAATAATTATTAATATAATAATGTGCAGTGGCGTCATTTCAACTTTTTTCTTGGGGGGGAAACATTTTTTTTTCTAAAATATACTTACAAATGGGTACTCAAACTTGGCCAAAACATATTTAATTTAATTAATTGTTTAATTTTTGTACAGTTTGTATATTCGTAGATGTATTTTGGAGTATTTTATTTAGAATATAAAATTTTATAAAAATCAGAGCCCTTGGGGGACATTTGCCCCCCCCGTCCCTTTCCCAAATGACGCCACTGATAATGTGTGGATAATATCATAAATATGGATAACTCTGCAGATTGACCGTAGATAACTTACCGTTAGAGGTTTTTAGTAGGAGTCATTGAAAAATTGTTATTATTTATTGAAGATCGAGATGTATCATTATTTATCTTAATTTACTAAAATCATAGATATTTCAAGAAACATTACGGGTTTGTAGGACTTTTAATTGTTCACTATATCGAGTTTATTCTTGAGAATATCTCCATAAATATGAACTTAATAAAAAAAAATTGAAGAGACCTTTTTTGTAGAGAATTGAATTGCCCTAGTTTAATAACTCATTAACTGGACTTATATAAGATTTGAAAAAACGGACAAATTTTATATTGGAATAAATCCCCTAAAGAGACATCCTATAATTCAGGTTATATAGATAATTTCTACCACCAGTAAATCAATAAATTCACACCTACGCAATTAAATTAAATAATTCTCAGCAAGTTTTTTTTTTTTTTTTTTTAATTTCATTTACCTAATTGAAATGAAATGATCTGTTATTTGTATTTTAATAGATGTGTTTACACCAATAATAGACTAATAATTTCCTGCTTGCATGATGCAATAATCATCTGAGTAGATCGTCATTGGAATTGGGCCCTCTGATACGATAATATCCGCTCACATAGAAATAAAATTTATTTTTATACTAATAATGGATAAAAAATTATTTAGAAATTTTTAGTGATTGTTTCATATGACATATGAGAGGTCAACTTGCTAATCAATTTTTGATGGGATTTTTTATAGCCTAGTTTTTTAACTAAAAAAAAAACAACAATTGTTTTTTTTACTCTTTATCATTTTTCAATAATTTCGAAATTCAACAAGTCAAGTGTTTTTAAGCCTAGCGACAAAGTTGCGCTTCCACACCTAGAGACTCATCCGCAGCACCGAGATGTCGCAATAATAAAAAGTAAAATGTTGAAATTATAAGAAACCCTTCTTGTACGCGGGGCCGTAAATATCGGGGAGGGGGGCCCCCCAAAAATTTTCATAGTCCAAACCTAGGATCGAAACGTTAGCCGTGGTCTGAATATCAATAAAGAAACTACATTGCCTGCATTTTCTTCTTGTTTTTTTTTTATCTCTTTCAAAATCACTCTACAGCCATACATCCACCTATTACAAAATTTTTCAAATCTCTATACGTGTTATATATAAATATACGGATATATGACCAATTTTTATATTTTTAATTTTAAACTGGTAACCGTTGGCTCTAGTTGAAACATTATGCTTTAATAGAAGAATTAAATTCATGTATGATAGACAAGGTTTTTTGTTTCAATATTTATTTAACATTAACACTTTATACGTATTTTGACAGCATATGTGACATCCAAGGACGGATCCGGAGGTGTTTCTCGGGGGGTAATCTGGTGTGACTCGTCGCACAGCACACAATTCTTTAATTTCGGTAATTTAAAGGCGCATTCTGTACTTGTTTGCCAGAATATAAATACAAATCAAATTTTCATATTAATTTTTACAATTTTACATTAAAAATAAATTTTTTTTTTTCGAAAAAAAAAAGTATTTTTTCAAATCTCGGGGGTAATTACCCTTCCCCCCCCCCTTGTATCCGCCCTTACCAATCATTATCGGAAGTGAATTACATTCTGACACATACATTTTACAGTATCTACAGTATGTAATTCACTTCCGATGATGACACATATGGTATCGAAATTCGTATAAAGTGTTAATTTTAAATAAATATTGAAAACAAAAACCTTGTGTATCATACTTGAATTTAATAGTCCTATTAAATTTTATATTTTTGTTTTAGAAAGTACGTCACATAAATAAGAATAATAAAAAAAAAGAAATATTAGTTCGTATATTAGTATGTACTGTATATAAGCATTTGTTAAAATAAAACTTTGTCTTCGAGAGGGCCCGGGCCCCTCGCAGCTCAGGTATACTACCAGGCATATGTGTATGGGAGGAGGGGGATATTTAAAAATGCGTTCGGACCCCCCACCCTTCCCGAAAAGATTCTATATATGAGATAGAATAAATAGCAAGCCTATCGGTTGAAAGATTCTAGGGAGTATCAAGCAATCCGCACCTGCAAATTATTAACCCCCCCCCCCTTCCCTAATTATCGACGATACAGTATATTTGTTTTTTCTATTATACTTCCTCTTATATAAATCCTAATGAATATAGACTATTGATTTGCAATCTTAAAGCAAATTCATTGTTGAAATAAACGTTTGATGAACTTTTGAAATTAAATAAAAGGTTCTTCTATGAATTAAGGCTCCAACGATTTTGTTTAAAATTATTCTCAAGAGTAGAGGCTGAATGTATAATTAACAATGAGGAAAGTAAGCCAGAAAAAATATTTTTCTTTTTCGCTTTATTAAATACAAATGTCGACGTTTCGGCCTATTTTTCCGGCCTTCGTCAGGACATGTGCAGGCAATGTTTGCCTTAGAGAGGTTCTTGGCAACTCCTGACATATTGTTGGTGCAAAGAGAGAATGACTTAATAAAGAGGAAAAAGAGAAATATTTTTTTCTTTCTATTGCTTTCGTCTGCCTCATTGTTAAATTTATTCTCGTTTCTGTATGTTTTGTGTTATGAACTGAAGTCTAGTAAATTGATCTTTATTCTAATGCACATTTTCTTAAAAATAGCACACGCTTCCAACTTACTATATAACTAGAGGGTAAGCCCTGCTCTTTTATAATATGAATCCTTCAATTGGATAAAATTCGTATTTGTTTATGAGAATCGAGATTTGGATTTCCAAAAGTTTTTGCTATTCTTTTTTTTATTTTGATCTTCTCTCTTCCCATAGAAATGGCACATAACAGTAGTATGATTATTATACGTATTTACTGTTGTGGTTGCTATGAGAACTTTCTTGAGAATAATACTGGGATGGGTTCCCGTTCCTTCCTCAGGAGGAGGCATCACAAATAGAAGTGGATAATATTTAGCCATGAGGGGGGGGGTTGAACTCTAATTCTCTTCATCTCAGGATTATAAGCTTTACTACTTTATCCCCTCGACTAATCGCCTCCTCGCTAATCTATATGGACCCTGTTACGCATTAGTGTGTCAAGCGCCAGCTACCGAGTTTTGAGAAAATCAACATTAAAGTTTTTTGTTTTCATTGGATTATATATAATTTTTTTTTTTTGTCAATTGTGCAAGTAACATTAAATATAAATTTTTTTAGGACATAGTTTCATAAAAAATACTATTAATTATAGCATTTGAAACAATATTCCGTGCTTAACTCTTTTTTGGAGCTTGACACACTAATGCGTACGTAACAGGGTCCATATATAGCCTATTTAATTCACTTATGTCCTTCAGTCGCTCATCCTATTCCTGTTGAATTTAGAAATAAAATTTGTTACATTCAAACCTCCTAAAGATTAGAGAAAAAATTATTTGTTGAAATATAGGATCTGTTTGGGGAGTGATATTATTAGGCTCTTTTATCCTTGAAATTCAAATCACCTTCTCATGATTACAGGGAAAGAAAGGCGAAGCCACCTGGTTAGTAACTTTGCTTCAATATAGCCCCTGGGATTAAAAAAAGAAAAGGACTAGAAGGAGGGGGGGGGGGCAAAATTATATAGTCCCTTCTTCTTTATTGTTTTTGGGGCGAAAGTGATGTAATCTTGAAGATCGGGCTGCTTTCTAGATAGAGTGAGAATGCGAGTAGAAGAAAGCTCGGGCAACTCGTGGTCGCTATTCACGTAGACCCCTGAATAAAGATAAACTTGATGAAATACACCCCTTTTCAATAACCAACCAAAATATACCCTTTAGGATTTATTATTATTAAAAATCAAATCTATTAATAGGATGCAATAGATGAAGGGGAGGAATAAAAATAAAAATAAAATCTGTCGTAGTTTGGAGGCGTGTCTCTCTTTCTCTCTGTATCTATCCACGTGACTCTACTCTGAAAGTCGCCATAAACGAACCAACTGATTAACAAATATATATAAACAAATTGACAAAGAGATGAGAACTTCGTCACAGACGTCATAGGCTGTTTATTTGTTGTCTTCTTCAATTCATAGAATAAAAAATACTTTACTTTGAAATGGCCATGAAATTTGTTCAAGTGCAAGGTGGAGAGTGGAGAGTGGAGGTGGTTCAAGTACGACACTTGCTAATCAATCATTTTGAAAGTCACGATGAACATTTCACATGTGATTTTATGAAAACACGTGTGGGAAGCAGGGCCGGATCTAGGGGTGGGGCATGTGCCCCGGGTGGCAGATATCAGGGGCGGCAATTAAAAAAAAGATTTACTAAAAAAAAAAAAAGGTAAAAATGATATGAATTTTGTATAGAAAATCTTAAATTAAATTTTGTCCCCCTAGTTCCGGCCCTGGTGAGGAGTCACCATCTTTATTTTAATTAGAGTGGTACATACCTTATAGAGGGCTAAAAAATCCCCAATGCCACTCTCTCGTTTTCTGACACATGTCGACACCATTATACGAATTTCTTTTGGTCCTAACACCTTGCAAGCGACGTAGAAATTTCACTCAAATCTATTCCTAAGCAAAAACGTTAACAATATTGAGATGATGGCTGAACTATTAACAGATACGAGTAGGATGACAGCCAGGAAAGAAATCAGACAAAAATTTAATCAATCTTTATCTAATATTATTTCGATTGCCGACGTTTCGGACGCAATATAAAAACACAATTCATCTCACTACCGTGAATTGTGTTTTTATATTGTCAATAAGCAAAATACGCCCATCTGTATTTTATTAACTATCGATTGCCCTGAGGAAGGGCGCGATTTGCGTCCGAAACGTCGGCAATCAAAAAAAAAAAAAAAAAAAAAATCTCTATATATATTACATATACATAGGTAAAGAAAAAAAATTAGATAAAGATTGAATAAATTTTTGTCTGATTTCTTTCCTGGCTGCCATCCTACTCGTATCTGCAAAAACGTCAACTTTTAACATCTGAAATCAGCGTTTATTCATTTTAACACCTTCTTGCCGTCTCAAATTGCTATTCTGTAAGCAAAAACTTAAATGCCAAAGCGTTATCATCTAGTTAATAGTGTTAAAAATTAATGTCATGTCTAGGGGGTGCTTTTAATATTTTAAAGCCAAAAATGGCGTCTTTAACCGAAAAGTAAGGTTATGGTTAACGTCGCTGTTAAACCTTTGTTTAGAGAATAACATTTTTTAACGCTGGTGTGTCAGATAGGCCTACTAGATTGAAAATAACAAATCAAGTTAGTAATGCGCATGCGCGAGAGGTTATCGAGAGGTGTAAATATTTCTTAAGGAATTTTTTTTTTTTAATTTCAAATAGCAAAATATCTATTATTATGCATTTTTTTAATACCCGTTCAGAGGCTAGGCCTATAAAAAGAAGAAGGTCATATGCTGACCACACCTAATAAAAAGAAAAATTTCCATGGTGTGGTTGAGATTTTATTTGAAGGCCGGGAGTGGAGTCTCTTTCGAATTTGACAGCCATTCAATCAAATCACCTGACAAACAGTCTCATCTTAAAACAAAAAAAAAGTTTCCCTAAATGGCAAAATTCGTCTTAACCCCACTACTCTATTCTATTCTTACTAATAACAGTAATTGTTCGGGCTTGGTGTAGGGGTTAGCATGATGGTCTTGTAAACCAAGAGTCGTGGGTTCGGATCCCAGGCAGTCCGATAATTTTATTTAAGCCATTTGAATACCAAAGTGTGAGTGTGAATGGAAAAAAAGTGTGTTTAAAAAAAAAAAAAGAGTAATTGTTATAAGAGGGGTTTTCTTTTCTTTTTATTTAAAAATAATATTTCAACCCATTTATAGACTAAAGATTTTCTTTTATCTCTAAAAGAGACAAAGAGCATGACTTTCTGATAACTCTCTAAAAATCAATTAAAACCTCACTTATCTTATTTATCTTTCTATTAATATAGAAAGCTTAGTGTAGGATACAAATTTTCTAATACAACAAAATAGCAAAATCTAGGCATTGAACAAATTAATATTTTGAATATTGTGGTCACCAAACCAGTTTATTTCATTCTTTAATGAATAGAAATCTCTATATATTGTCAGGTTAAGGGCCGTAGCCAGTTTTCGAGTTGTGAGGGGGGATTGGCCTGTCGATTATCCCACTAAATATTTATTCACAATTACACACACATACACACAGTCTTTTCGGCAACTCCGGCCTTATAAGACTTTTACGATATCCGTTATTGATTAATATACATATTGGGGGTCCAGGCATTTCTATTTAAGCCATTTGGTATTTAAATAGCCTAAATAGAATCTTAATAAAATCCTAATAAAATCATAGGAAAGGGGTCTAAATGGCCATAGATGCCCACAAAATCCTTAAATAAAAAAAAAAAAAATAAAAAAAAAAAACCGCCCCCCCCCCGACAAAATTGCATTAATCCGCCACTGAGAAGGGCACGCTACCAACTACACCAAGCCCGACGGCTTTAAAAATAATAATTTACGTGATGAAGATAGGGGCAGCCTGGTGGATATTATTATATATATACTGGATCTATTTATTCACCCTTTTCAATAATAATTTACCTGAGATTCCTCCTCTCTTTTGCCGAATTTCGTTATTGAAAGTTACCTACGTAATTATAGACTTGTATTTTTTCCTCATCTCTAATGATTGGTTCTCTTCTCTCTAAAGACCTATTTGATGGCATTTCTGGGAACGTTAATTTGGCAAAATTTCATCAATTTTACTTCAGAGATACTGTGTATACAGGGTTACAAATTTTTATAGAATTTTAGAGAAAATTTTGATCTTTGGCAATATTTTTGCTTTGATATATGCTCTTCTTTTTAAATAAATTATTAACATATCTATGGAACACCCCATATATTTTTGCATCATTAGATAAATCTTTAAAAACTAACAATAAGATAATTTTGAATAAAGTACTAAAATCCACCGCAGATTCTTTGTAAAATGTAGCGGCCATCTTTAAAAATTAATAAGAATTAAACTTTTGTTTGTAGAATTAATTAAATCAGTTTTAACCTTTTTATTATACATTTCAGAATCAGAATTAATCATAAAAACTCATATTTTATCTACAGGGTGTCCATAATAATCGTTTCAATCAAAAAATCGTTAATTTTCAATTTTTTCAAATAGAAAATAGTTTTTTGGGCCAGGGGCGGATTAATGCAATTTTGTCGTGGGGGGACGGTTTTTTTTTCATTTTTTTTTATTTAAGGACTTTGTCCACATCTATGGCCATTTAGACTTTCCTTTCCCTATTTATTTAAATTGATTGGTAACAAATTCAATTGATATTAAAGAGCGGAAATCATAATTCCTTTAAATTACTAGTTTTTATAACTTGTTGAATTTCTTTCTCGGGGGGGGTGGGCGACCACCCCCTCTTTAATCCGCCCCTGATCTAGGCTGTTCTTTATAAAATAAAGTTGATAATGAGTGCGGCAAATCAGAAAATAAGGTCTTTTTCGGCATCGGAGGCCATTTAGACCCCGTCCCTATTTATTTAAATTGATTGGTAGGCAATTCAATTTAAATAAATTTTTGTTGCATGGGATGGGATGTGAATCCGCGACCCTTGGGTCACAAAAAGTTGTCAATAATATATTAAGAAAGAGGTCAATTTTTGGATGAATGACCATCTCATTACATATCATGTTTTACACTTTGTTTTTTTCTCTCTTTATATTGTATCGGTCTAATTCTAATTCCGTAATCTTATCATATTTCATTATTTTAAGAATATTTTATATACAAGTAGGTAAAGGAAAAGACAAATTGATTGATAATTTTCGCAAGTGTTTTTTTTTCTAATCAGGTAGGGAGAGGAAGAAAGAGAGAGATAGAGGCCGGTTCGAACAACGGCGAGTGTCAACGGGTTCAAGGGGCTCCTTGTGACGTCGCGGCTTCTTGCTATTGGTCCGTTTGCGAAGGCTCGCCTCTCGTTTAGCCAATCACAATCGCTCGCGTTCTTGCTTGGTCGACCTTGGTTGGTTGACTTCTTCGATAGCTAATGCAATATTACATCAGAAATAAAAAATGTAATCAGGTTCATCGGCAGTCGTAAGCAAAGCAAGCAGCTGAGGAAAGGAATTAAAAAAAAAAAAAAAAACTAAAAACAAGGTTAAGAAAGTCAAAGGCTCGCCAATTGTGTTCTCTCTTCTGTTTGGTCATATGCTATTAATAGCCATTTTTTTTTTTTTTTGTAATTGTCAAGATCAACAAGTATAATAATTTTATTTTTTTATTAATACGAATGCATTTGATTTGCTAAATCTATTATTAAATACGAACCGGAATGGGAATGATCTTGTCTGCTTTCCAAAGTCAAAAAAATCATAAAATTTTAATCAAAAATAACAAAATTTACTCTACTACTATGCCATTGTTAACTACCATCATCTTTTCATATTAATGATATGTATTCTTTTGCTTAAAAACTTTTCTTAGCATGTCATTGACATTGAATAGGCGTTAAAGTCACCAAGGATAGATAATAAGAGGCCATTCAAGTATTATATAAGCAAATTTTTCGTTGTTTTAAACCCCTCTACCACCCTTTCTCTGTACAAATTAGCATTTTATTTGTTCCTTGGGGAGGGGGTGAGGATTTTTGCCTTTTTTAGAATATATTTTTTTGCTATTAGTAATTTATAAATCCAAAGATGCTCAGGGGCCCACATCTTGTGGGTACGTGGATGGCGGCCACGAGCTACCCGACAGTGGCGTAGCGAGCTTAACTCACGCCCGGGGCACAATACTTTTTTAGCGCCCCCCCCCCCCCCATCCGAAAACCATATAATATTATATGTAAAATATACAAAATTATTATATTACACTGACACCAATTTTAAAATATATTTTCCAAAAAATCAATTATAATAAAAATAAAAATTATCCAGCTATTTTTTGTTTTGCGGGCCATTTGGCGCCCCTTTGTGAGCAGCGCCCGGGGCATGATAACCCCCTCTGCTCCCCCCCTCGCTACGCCACTGCTACCCGAGCTGGGACTGGCAGTCTTTCTGTTCTTTACATGTCTGTCTCTTCTTTCTGTATTTTCAACAGGCGTCAGACCGAGCGATGGGCCGGCCTGTTCTATTTTTTCCGGTCGCAAAAAACCCATTCTGCCGACCCCGCACTGCGGGAATAAGGCAAGGAAAGAAGAAGAAGAACTTATAAATCCAGGGGCGTCATTTGGGGGGGAAGGGGGCCACCCCCAAGGACTCGGATTTAAAAAAAAATTTTTTTATTCTAAATCAGTGGTTCCTAACCGGTGCCGCAGCACCCAAGGGTGCCGCGAGAATGTCTAAGGGGTACCGCGAGATATTTAGGTAAAAAAACAAAAAAAAAAGAGTCTGAAAAATAAAGTTTTACTAAAATAAAAATAAAATAAAAAAAGATTTTAAAAAAATGCTTTTATTTAAATTGAACTAAAAAAGAGAAATAATTTAATTGTTCTTGTTAAAATTTTTTAATATTTATGACTTAAAATAAAAGCGTGGGGCGCTTCGAAGTGATTCCGAGGCTCGCGCCCCACGCTTTTATTTTAAGTCATAAATATTAAAAAATTAACAAGAACAATTAAATTATTTCTTTTTTTTAGTTCAATTTAAATAAAAGCATTTTTTTAAAAATCTTTTTTTTATTTTATTTTTATTTTAAGCTTTTAGTCTTTTTTCTTGTGATTTTTTAAACTAACTTTCAATATATATATACCAATAACCTACATAAAACTTACCCTAAGTAGAACACTACCAATCCTTTTACATATTTTTGATACATCTCTCCAACAATCCTACTTCCCTGATGTTTGGAAGAAGTCTATTGTGCGACCTATTCCCAAAATTGCTCTTCCATCATCTCCAAGTGATTATAGACCAATTTCTTTACTCCCCTCGCTGTCGAAGATACTTGAAAGAATTGTTTATCAACAACTGTTGGAATATTTGAACTCTAATAATCTTTTAAACCCCTACCAGTCTGGTTTTCGAAAACTTCATAATACCCAGAGTGCTCTCTTAGATGTTTCTGAGAACATTAGATCAGCGATTGATGAGAGAAAAGTGACTATACTAGTTCTTTTTGACTTCAGCAGAGCATTCGATAATGTTGATCACCAAATACTGATCCATAAATTAAGTAGGTTAAGGATATCAAATAGTGTTCTTGAATGGCTTGCTTCTTACTTATCTAATCGGCATCAGAGAGTAGTGGATCTTGATGGAAACATGTCCGAGTCTCTTCCAGTTACAAGGGGAGTGCCGCAAGGCTCTGTACTTGGTCCATTGCTCTTCTCCCTTTATATTTCTGATGTTTCTGATTGTATGGAGATGTGCAATTTTCATTTGTATGCTGACGACCTTCAGGTTTATTACTCGTTCAGGCCATCTGACGAATTTGAAGGGGTGTCTAGGGTAAATGATGATGTCGCACGTATCTGCAGGTGGGCCTCACTTAATAAATTGACTCTGAACCCTAACAAGACCAAGGTTTTGTTAATAGGGACTCCAGTTTATGTAGACAAACTGCTTAGAGATAATATTCCTAGGGTAGAAGTAAATGGGGTTCAGCTGGATTACACCGGAAATGCAAAAAACCTGGGTGTTATCTTTGATACATCATTCTCTTGGAAGGATCAAGTGATGGCTACACGTAGGAAGGTGTTTGGGGCCTTGCATCCTATGGTCAGGATTAAACATCTCTTACCTGCATCTGTGAGAACCCATCTTGTCAAGGCATTGATAATTCCACATTTTGACTATGGGTGTCTTGTGAGTGGGACCCTTTCTGCGTGTCTGTCTGATTATCTCGATAGAGCAATGAATGCGTGCATTCGTTTTGTATACGATGTACCCAGAAGAGCACATATTTCCTCTTATTATAAGAATAATGGATGGCTGAGGGCCTCACAGAGGCGTCAGCTTGTTCTTGGTTGCTCTGTCTATCAATTATTTAAGGAGGGTCAACCCGAATATCTGTATAAAAGATTTAATTTAAGAGTGAATGTTTGTGGTCGCACATTGAGGACAGATGGTGGCCACATTCATATCCCAGCGCATAGGTCGTCTGCTTATGCTAAATCATTTCTGGTCACTGCTGCGAGACTCTGGAATTCTCTTCCGTTAAACGTCCGATCAGCTCCGACTATCACCACCTTCAGGTCGAGGATGAGAGGCTATCTTCTTAGTGGTTCCTAAATATGAACAATCTTGTACTTATAATTGTTGTATACATTTTTATTTTCTCTCCTTTTAATGGGAATAAGATAAATTAATTTTTTGTTTTTTATTTTTCTTTTTCTGTGTTTTTGTTTATTTAGTTAGTGTATGAAATAATGTAAAACACGTCATCACTTTGTATTAATTTTTTGTTTTGCTCTAAGAGGAAAATTTCCTCAGAGCATTTTATTTTATAAATAAATAAATAAAATAAATAAAATTAGAGGCTTTTAAATAACATCGAGAAATTTTCTTAGAGCTTTAAATAAAGAACATTAGTTTGGCCAATTTTGATTTGGTTCAAATGAAAAATTATTCATATCATAAAAAAATGACTCGTAAATATCAAAATTCAAAACTATAGTTAATAGGGCCTTATTTGCGTGAGGCTTCAAATAAAGTACCACATTAGTTTGGTCTATTTTGACCCAATTAAAAAATTATTCATTAGCATAAAAAATGACCCTTAAATATCAAATTTCACACTTCTAGCCCATCGGGAAGTCTTTTGAAATTACATTAATTCGCGAAGGGGTTTCAAATAAAGTACCACATTAGTTTGGTCTATTTTGATCAAAACCACCATATAGTGGCGTCATCAAAAATGTCTCTTAAGTATTACATTTCACACCTCTAGCCCATCGGGAAGTCTTTTGAAATTACATTAATTCGCGAAGGGTTTCAAATAAAGTACCACATTAGTTTGGTCTATTTTGATCAAAACCACCATATAGTGGCGTCATCAAAAATGACTCTTAAGTATTACATTTCACACCTCTAGCCCATCGGGAAGTCTTTTGAAATTACATTAATTCGCGAAGGGTTTCAAATAAAGTACCACATTAGTTTGGTCTATTTTGATCAAAACCACCATATAGTGGCGTCATCAAAAATGACTCTTAAGTATTACATTTCACACCTCTAGCCCATCAGGAAGTCTTTTGAAATTACATTAATTCGCGAAGGGTTTCAAATAAAGTACCACATTAGTTTGGTCCATTTTGATCAAAACCACCATATAGTGGCGTCATCAAAAATGACTCTTAAGTATTACATTTCAAACCTCTAGCCCATCGGGAAGTCTTTTTTGAAATTACATTAATTTGCGAAGGGTTTCAAATAAAGTACCACATTAGTTTGGTCTATTTTGGTAAAACCCAACTCACAATTTGCGTCATCAAAAATGACCCTTAAATATCAAATTTCACACCTCTAGCCCATCGGGAAGTGTCTTAAACAAAGACTCAAAGTTGGTGACCTTGAAAGAGTAAGTTAAATAAAAGCATTTAAAAAAAAGGAAAAAATGATATAAACGGTAATAAAAATTTTGTGTAGGACGGGAAAAATGAAGCTTTACAAAAAAAATTCTTCCGAGGGCGGCAAAAATTTAGTTTCCCTAAAACCCCGAAAAAAAGGATCAAATGATTATCACCCGAAGGGAAAAAGGGAACAAAAATTTCCTGGAAGGTGGCAAAAATTTTGTTCTCCTAACAAAAGATAAAATGATTTTTCACGGAAGTTTAAAAAACTTTGCCTTAGGGCGGAAAAAATTCCGCCGAGGGGGAAAAAATTTTCTGGAGGGCGTTTTGATAGGGGAAAAAAAAGGAAAGTTGCCCCTAGTGTGTAATGTTATTCCCAACGCACCTTTGGGGTGCCGTGGACTTCAAAAGGTTGGGAAACACTGTTCTAAATAAAATTTATTCTCTTAAATAAAATATTTCAAAATTTATCTACGAGTATACAAACTGTACAAAATTAAATAATTAATTGAATTAAATATCTTTTGGCATTTTAAGAAAAAAAAAAGTTTACCCCGGTGCCAAACTTATATATAAAATATCAACTTCGTTGCTCATTTCCTTCATTTATCTTGAACACACCACAGATACAGATAGTCCATTTTAGGGGACACATTTTTTTATTATTTCAAGGGACCTCAAAACGTGAATTTTTATCAAAATCTCAATAATGAATTTTTGACATAAATGCACTTCTTTCTATATTATTAAAGGGTCGGCAAAGATGACTGCTCGGTTTAGTCCCTCGTCTATTAAATAAATCCCCGTTTTTATTGAAATATCTATAGAGATAAATTCTTTTAATTTTAAATAATAATTAGGCCATAGTATCTCTTGAATCGAGAGAATGAAATATTCCTTTTGAGACAACAACAACAACAACAACAAAAACAAATAAAAAATAATTAAGGTAAGGTTTGTTTGTTCCCTTTTTTAAAACGGGACTTTCTTTTATTCCTCTTATAGGAAAGTTTTGCTAAAATATCTGGAAAACTCCATTTGGTTGACTCCACTTCAATTATCTCCTTCTCTCTCTCTCTTTGCGTTTATTTAACATTACATAAATATTAAAATAAATGAATTTTCTATTCTTAACTATAAAATATTCCATTTCTTGTGAGCTTTATTCCAATATAACTAGTCGGGGGGCAGAATTAATTTTTAAAAATTGCATTTTACTTTCTCTTACCTCTGTATATATGTTAATATATATATATAGAGAAAGTATTGGATTCCTGTCAAAAAATCGATGAGATTTTGATGGATATACACGTTCTGAGGTCCCTTGAATCCAAAAACGTGGTTTTCGCGACATGGCCTGTCTGTCTGTCTGTGTGTGTGGGTGTCTGTGAACAAAATAACTCAAGAACGAAAAGAGCTAAGAAGTTGAAATTTTATATTTAAGTTAGGTACCCCAATGGGACGAGACAGGAAGCTTTTGAACAAAATCGACCAAAGAGTACTAGTACTTTACTGATGTACTTTTTCAGTTTTTTTTCGATTTTCTCAAAATTTGCTCCAACGATTTTTATTAAAATTCAAAAATCAATTATTTTTTAGATTCTCAATAAAATGTATATTCTGATTTTGTCATTGAAATCTTCTGAAGACCACTTTGCTCTTGTTCTTCATAGGAAAGATAGGAATTTCTCCTATGGTTGCCATGGTAACAAAATATAAATATTTTCCCAAACTATAAATTTTACATCTTGAATTCAAATGTACCCTACTGTCGGTAACTAAATATATCTCAACACAAAAAATCTGGCGTGACAAGCACAGTTCACAACTTTCGATTACCGAAGGTAAGAGAAAGTTATGTGCTGTGCGACCAGTCACACCAGATTTTTTCTTACACTCGGCAATAATCAATAGCCTATATCAGCGGTTACTAACTTGTGGGCAGGCCCACGGGGCGTGGTGTAGAGGTTAGCGTGCTAACCTCATATACCAAACGTCGCGGGTTCGGACCCCAGGCAGTCCGATGATTTTATTTAAGCCATCTGGATACCAGATAGCTTAAATAAAAATGCCTGGACCCTAATATATATAAATTCATAAATAACGGTTATCGTAATTGTCTTATATGGCCTGAGCTGCCGAAAAGACAGTGTGAATGTGTGTGTAGTGTGAGTGTGAATGAGAAAAAAGTGTGAATGTTTTAAAAAAAAAAACCCCCAAAAAAGAAACTTGTGGGCAGCGGCCATGCTGATTGGAACTGGGCCGCAAACATCTAACAAGTAAGGAAGAGATAAAGATTATATGAACCCTGTTATTCAATGGTGTGTCAAAGACCAAAAAATTCAAAATTGAGTTAAGCATGGAATATTGTTTCAAATGCTTTAATTAATAGTATTTTTTATGAAATATGTCCTAAAAAAATTTATTTTTAATGTAAAAGCATAAAATTATTTTTACAATATTTCAATGCAGGATTTTACATTTTTCAATAATGATTTATGTACTTAACATGTTGTTTCGTAATACTTAATTTGAAAAGAACAATTTTTCATTTATGCGTCAAGTGCAAGACATCGTAAACAACTATACGCTTGAGATATATTGTTGCGTTTATGCCCCAAGTATTTTCAATTATGAACACCGGCATCGCTATTGTTTAGAGGTATTTAATATAAACTCAAGAAAATATTAATTTTATTTATTTCAAATTTATATATTCAATACACTATTACTATATTCCATTTGTTGAAATTTAATACAAGTATTTCATAACCTACAAAAATTATCAATAGTTATATTATAATTCATTTTTTACTTTCTTTTAGCCTAATTCTATAATGTTTTCTATCTTTTTCTATGAACTATATATATATATATTAATATATATATAATTTTCCAATTAACAATAAATTAATATCGTTTAATTGAGTTTTAACCAGTGTGATTTTAACAACCAATAAAAAGTTATTTACCAAATAATATTATATATATTTTTTTCCCTTAAATAAACAAAAATCATTTTTTTTTTTGAAAAATGAGAAAATTTTCTCTGAATTCGTAGACGTCAAAATTTAATTTTTTGATATTATTCCTGATAATGAAAATGAAGATGAGGATGAGGATCAGTGCGATTTCGAAAAGACAACAAAATAAATAATATTAGGTTAGGTTAGGTTGAAGTGGCCGTAATATTAAGTCTATTTCATTATTATAACTTTGATTTACTGTTTCCAAGCTATTTATTCAGAAATTAATTGATGAGAAAATTTTGATATCACTTTGTATTTAATTTTAAAATATTAATACTATTTAAAATTGATGAATGTGATTTTGATAAAAAGTTTCTATGCTACTAGTATTAAATATAAAGAGACTTTGAAGCATTTTTGCAAATATAATTGGACTTAGAGAATTTTTCAATCATGGGTCAAGGGACTTTGAAGCATTATTTACAAATATATATCGCACATAGAGAATTTTGTAAAAATAATTTTTTATATTTTATTTTTTTCTCTAAATTAGTCATATTTTTAAAGATAATTTATGAATATCTGCCATAATTACAGTATTTACTTGCACAATTGACAAAAAAAATGATATATAATCTAATAAAAACAATTTAAATCAGAAAAACTTTAATGTTGATTTTCTCAAAACTCGATATTTGGTCTTTGACACACCATTGAATAACAGGGTTCATATATATGGTATATGTATATATAAAATTATATATATACATTGTGCCTTACACCCTAGATAATCGTCATTTTAAATTTTATTAAAATCGAGTGAAAAATAAATTTTATGGAGAAGGACGTCCCCCACTGGGACGCCAGATAGAACTTTCCGAGCTCTTGAATATCTTTTTTCAATTATTTTCATCCTAAAGAAGCGTCATTTTAAATTTAATTAAAATCAAGTGAAAAATAAAAAAAAAATAATAATTGTAAGGGAGGGAGGGGGCGTAGAGCGGAAAAAAACCTTTTGAAATGAAAAATTTTAGGGGGAGGAAGAGTTTTTATTTTCATCTTAAAGATTTGATTAATATATTCTTCCTAAAGTGCGTTAGAACATGCTTTTCTATGAGAAATTTGTGAACCTTTGATAAGGGGAATTCCTACCCCTAATTTGATATAATGGTGACCTAAAACCACCCCTGGAAATTTCCCTACCCATTAAAAAAAACTCCATGAAAATCGGCCCAGTAGTTTCAAAGTCTATGCGTAACAGACAGACAGAAGACATACAGAAAGACTTCGGCTTTTATATAATAGTATAGATAGTAAGTATAGATTTTATTATAATACGTACTGAAACAATTAATGAACTTGAAACTATTAATCGATTTTATTGAAAAGTCAAATTTATAAAAGTAAATTATATGATGGGGGCCATCAATTAGGAGAAAATATATTAAATCCAAATTTAATGTTAGTGGAAAATATCATGGCGCCCTTTTTTAGGGAGAAAATATACTATTTCAAATTTTTCGGCATGTATAAAATACCATGGCGCCATCTTTTAGAGAGAAAATATACTATTTCAAATTTTTCGGCATGTATAAAATACCATGGCGCCATCTTTTAGAGAGAAAATATACTATTTCAAATTTTTTCGGCATGTATAAAATACCATGGCGCCATCTTTTAGAGAGAAAATATACTATTTCAAATTTTTCGGCATGTATAAAATACCATGGCGCCATCTTTTATAAAAAAAAATATACTAAAGATTATTAGAAATAGGTTCGTTTATATTCGGAGCATTTCGGAAATATTCGGGTGACTGGCGACCGCAATTTCCATTTATAAGGAAGGATATATTCTGGGATTAATTAGTATCTCACCGGCTGCCGGTGAGTGATTACAATGGGGGTATATGTCACTTTGGTATTTATTATTTTTCATTAAAAAAAAGATTATTAGCTCTTAAGAGGGAATAGGAATTCTTAAATTATTATGAATACAGGAAATTATTTATCATTTTTAATGAATTATTGAGACTTAATGGTGAGATGGGGGTGTTGGTTGTTATTAGGCACATGAATTGTATGATGAGATGTTGCCTCATCAACGGTCAGCATCCCACCCACCCGACCCTATATAGATGCTTTTCTTTTATAGTGTTTTAATTACCCGAAGCAATCGTCGCCGCATACCGAAAATACCCGAAGACTATCAAAGAATTAAACCTTCGGAAGTCTTCGGGTATTTTCGGTATGCGGCGACGATTGCTTCGGGTAATTAAAACACTATAAAAGAAAAGCATCTATATAGGGTGGAGTGGGATGCTGACCGTTGATGAGGCAACATCTCATCATACAATTCATGTGCCTAATAACAACAACCCCCCATCTCACCATTAAGTCTCAATAATTCATTAAAAATGATAAATAATTTCCTGTATTCATAATAATTTAAGAATTCCTATTCCCTCTTAAAAGCTAAGAATCTTTTTTTTTAATGAAAAATAATAAATACCAAAGTGACATATACCCCTCCGCTGTAATCACCCCGGCAGCGGCGAGATACTAATTAATCCCAGATATATCCTTCCTTATAAATGGAAATTGCGGTCCCATCATCCGAATATTTCCGAAATGCTCCGAATATAAACGAACCTATTTCTAATAATCTTTAGTATATTTTTTTATAAAAGATGGCGCCATGGTATTTTATACATGCCGAAAAATTTGAAATAGTATATTTTCTCTCTAAAGATGGCGCCATGGTATTTTATACATGCCGAAAAATTTGAAATAGTATATTTTCTCCTATAAAAGGGCGCCATGATATTTTCCACTAACATTAAATTTGGATTTAATATATTTTCTCCTAATTGATGGCCCCCATCATATAATTTACTTTTATAAATTTGACTTTTCAATAAAATCGATTAATAGTTTCAAGTTCATTAGTTGTTTCAGTATGTATTATAATAAAATCTATACTTACTATCTATACTATTATATAAAAGCCAAAGTCTTCTGTCTGTCTGTAACGCATAGACTTTGAAACTACTGGGCCGATTTTCATGGAGTTTTTTTTAATGGGTAGAGAAATTTCCAGGGGTGGTTTTAGGTCACCATTATATCAAATTAGGGGTAGGGAATTCCCCTTATCAAAGGTTCACAAATCTCTCATAGTAAAGCATGTTCTAACGCGCTTTAGGAAGAATATATTATTCAAATCTTTAAGATGAAAATAAAAACTCTTCCTCCCCCTAAAATTTGACATTTCAAAAGGTTTTTTTCCACTCTACGCCCCCCCCCCCCTAAAATTTTTATTTTATTTTTATTTTTCACTCGATTTTAATTAAATTTTAAATGACGCTTCTTTAGGGTGTAAATAATTAAAAAAAGGTATTCAAGAGCAGAGAAAGTTCTATCTGGCGTCCCAGTGGGGGACGCCCTCCCACATAAAATTTATTTTTCACTCGATTTTAATTAAATTTTAAATGACGCTTCTTTAGGGTGTAAATAATTGAAAAAACGTATTCAAGACCTCAGAAAGTTCTATTGACCCCGTCAGTCGTGGCGTCCCGCCCTAAAATTTAGCTTTATTCGATTTTAATAATATTTAAAATGACGCTTTTCTAGGGTGTAAATAATTGAAAAATCGTATTCTAGACAAATATAATAGAAAAGAGTAAAATTTCAAAGCCCTTTTGAGAACTTCTCAATAGGTCAATAAACAAAAAAAAAAAAAAACAAATGGCTTTTTTCTTTTGCTGCTGCCCTTTTTAAAACGGTAATCGTGTCCAGAATGTGGTTATCATAAAAGCTAAATAAAGGCTACTACTAATGGAGAGAAAAAAAACTCTCTTTTGAAAAGAGAAAATGAGAAGACTATTTTATTTTCTCTTTTTTTTTGTGTGTATTTTGGAATTATATTTTTATTATTTTTAAGAGTCTGGATCATGGTTTCTTTTTTTTGCTAAAAGTCTTGAAAAAACCTATTATATACTGAGAGATAGTTTTCTTATCCGTAGTTTAGTCAACAGTATATTAGTGCGAAAAAGAGAGAGAGGTGACACTTGAAAGCAAATCTTTTCTTCTGATCCTCACGACTAATCTTTTATTGCTTTTTAGTTAAATTACTTTTAATTTATGATATAAGTAATCATATCAAAAACCCTATTCTGTGTAATAGTTTTTATGTTATTTAATTAAGACTGGCCGAACAATATAGGCAGCCCTCGGGGCTTGGTGTAAGGGTTAGCGTGCTAACCTCATATACCAAACGTCGCGGGTTCGGACCCCAGGCAGTCCGATGATTTTATTTAAGCCATTTGGATACTGAATGGCTTAAATAAAAGTATCAAGTTTCTAACAGTTATTTTTTTGAAGTAGGCCCATACTTTTTATTTTCTATTGATAGTAGCCATTTGATTTTATTAAAGTGAGGGATTTATTCTCATCGATTCACTCCTTGTTATTATTGAAAAATTATTCAGAATAACTAGTTTGCTTCCAAACAAGAACCAATAAATTAAATTTTTGTAAAAATTTGTAATTATTTGTGTAAAATAGATAATATTTCGGCTTCAGAAACATTCTTTTACATTTTTATTTTCTCTAACCCTATCTATATATAAAATAGAGAAAGTATTGGGATCATGTCAAAAATTCGATGTCGAGATTTTGATGGATATACACGTTTTGAGGTCCCCTTATTCCAAAAAAGTGGGTCCCGCAAATTGGTCTGTTTGTCTGTGTCTGTGTGTGTGTGTGAAATATTTTTAGCATGAAGGAATTGAGCTACCCGATTGAAATTTTATATCTAAGTTAGGTACTCGGACACTCAAAATAACCTTCTGTACAAAATCGGCCAATTTCAATTTTTTTTTGATTTTCTCAAAATTCGCTTAAACGATTTTGATTAAAATTCAAAAATCAATTATTTTTTAGATGTTCTTTAACATGTATAATATATTCTCATTTTTCCAGTGAAATCATCTGAAGACCACTCTACTCTTGTACTTCATAGGGAAGATAGGAGAAATGGTTGCCATGGTATCAAAATATACATATTTTTCTGTTTATAAATTTTACATCTTGGAATTCAAATGTACTGTCAGAAACTAAATATATCTCGACACAAAAAAATCTTGTGTGACAAGGACAGAACACAACTTTCGATTACAGAAGGTAAGAGACAGTCACCACCAGATTTTTTACTTTTTATTTCTTATGAATTGGAAATGGTCATGTTTGAAACTAAGTTGCTATGGGAAACTAAATATATCTCGACACAAAAAATCTGGTTTGAACAGCACGGTACCCAGTCACACTAAGATTTTTTTATTTAAAGATGATAACTTATTATTTGGAAGTTAGATATGTTCACTTCTTAAATTAGCAATTATTATATCTGGAATTTATAATTGAACGGGTGTCTGAAAGAAGGGCATAAGTTACAATTTTAAAATTTTACAGGAGAAGCGAAAAACTGAAGTTGCTCATGTTAAGGAACTAATTAATTGTAAAAGTCACACATATGACATGACCTTCTTCCCATTTTTTGGCTAAAAAATTAATGTGTTTAACCACCAGGGAATTACATTAGAAAAGGTTTAAGAACAAGTACATAATATTTGAAAAATGTAAAATATGCCCTTCTTCCAGACACACATTCAATTATTATTTATACCTAGAACATTCAAAAATTAATTCTTAGTTTTGACTTTTTATTTTCTAGGATTTAAAAATCAGAATTAAAAATCCC
>JAKCPI010020494.1:0-10623 GCA_023213315.1 Euborellia annulipes | reverse complement strand
TATTTATTTATTTATTTATTTATTATTACAAACGGGCAAAGCCCATAAATTCAAATCAATATTCAATTACAAAAATTGTTTACAAAAATGAGTGGGTAAATAAACTATACAAATACAAATTAAATACAAGTGTGCGACAATTAGTTGATCATGACAAAATTGCTCGAATTCTGTCAAGGGGGGTCACAAACAGGTCAATCTCTGGGAATTGTCTGGTCAGGTCATTAACAACTCTTTGAAGGTGAATAAGGCCCATATACAATAGATAATTGGATGACACATGTCTAATATGAAAGATATTGTGAACTCTATGCAAATAACGAGGAACGTAGAAATCCAGCTCCGACAATAGGAATGCACAGTCAATTTGACTATTTACCAGCTTATATACAAATATAAAATCTTGGCAAGTTCTTCTTGTTTCCAAGGTTGATAGGTTGGAGATTGACAGTAAGAGACCAACATTGTCAGAACTATAAGGAATCCCCAGCTTATAGGATACCATCCTTAAAAATTTAAGTTGGACACGCTCAATGGCTTTTCTTTGGCCAAGCAAATAGGGGAGACCAAACTGGAGAGCAATATTCCAAATGAGAGCGAACCAGAGAACAATAGAGCTGTCTGATAGAAGAAATATTGATGAAGCTTCGTGTGTTCCTGCATATGAAACCCAGCTGTCTAAGAGATCTATTAACAATCGTCTCAATGTGAATCGAGAATGACAAATCAGATTGGAAAACCACACCCAGGTCTTTAATGAATTTAATAGGTGTCAAATGATTGCCATTAATGGTATAAACACTCTCAAATTTTTTAACTCCTCTATAGAAAGTTATATGAGATGATTTGTTTTCATTAACCACCAGTCCATTATTCTCAAACCACTGCACAACATGAGAGAGAGCATCCTGTAAATATCTGACATCTTCTGCGCATGCAATCTCCCGATACAACTTGAGGTCATCCGCAAACAGGAGAAATTTAACACCTGATGAAGAACTTAAGTCATTAACAAATAAAATAAACAAAAGTGGACCCAAATGTGACCCCTGCGGAACTCCTGAGGTGGCATAAAATTCCCCAGAGAAGGAAGATCGCACCTTGACTGTGAGGACCCTATTAGAAAGATAGCTCTCCATCCAATTCAAGAGGGTGCCCAATATTCCGTAACATTTCAATTTATGCAAGAGAAACTGAATGTTTACCGAATCAAAAGCCTTTGATACATCCAAATAAACAACATCGAGTTGCCTACTTGATTCAAAGGAGGTAAGAATTTCATGTTGTAGAATAAGTAAGTTGGTAGTAGTAGAACGTCCAGGCATGAATCCATGTTGTTCTGGCATAATAAGAGGAACTATCTTTGGGGATAGTAAGTCATGGACGAGGCTTTCGAACAATTTGGGTATAACGGAAATGATACTAATGGGACGATAATTCCTCACATCCTTCCGATCACCAGACTTGTGAACAGGGAGAATATAGCTATGCTTCCAGGCAGAAGGGAAATATCCCGATGACAGTGACTGGTTAAACAACATAAAAAGAGGAAAAGATAAGAGGGGACAATTTTTGAGTAGCACCGAAGGAATACCATCCGGCCCCATAGGAGAATGTGATCTCAGAGAATTTATCCCACAAATAACTGAGTCCAGTGATAAACTTAAATTATGAATAGAGAGGGAAGAAGACAACTCACAAGAAGTATCCAATGACGATTCTTTATATACACTTGAGAAATGCCTTGCAAAGAGACTTGCAATATCACCATCCGAATTGGCGACAAACTCATTCATATTCATTAGTTGCGGAATATCAGGATTAGATCTCATTTGCTTAATATAGCTCCAAAAATACTTAGAGTCATTCAAGATAGAAGACTCCACGCTACCAATGTATTCACGATAGCATTTTCTTGAAAGATCTTTACACTTTCTTCTGAGTTCTGAAAAAGTCTCGTAATTTATGAGAGAATTAGTCATTTTGTATTCTCTATGAGCAAGTTTTTTCTCACTAATAAGCTGTTTAAGTTCGTTATTAAACCATACAGGGTAGGATGTGTTAGAAATCCTAGTCAATGGTACATGAAGATTAATTGCATCTTTCAATACTGAATAAAATATGTTAATGTTAGAGTCAAGGTTTTTGTTGTCAAAAAGGGCCTCCCAATCAATGTTTGAAAAATAAAAAATCAGTGAATCATAATCAGCCTTTTTAAAATTCGGTACTGTTAGCCTACCATCATTTGACAAATTTCGAGCAGTCAACATGGCCTCGATTAATAGAGTTGGATGATGAGAGTCACATTTAACAACACTGCAATCACTTTCTAGTTTATTACAATCAACAGAATTTAAATTAGTCATAATCAGATCCAGTACATTAGAATTCAGATTTTTTACAAGATTAATTTGTTTTAATTGATATAAAGACATGAACTGAAATAATCCACTGGCTATATCACTATAACTACCCAAGTTAAAATAATTCACACCATCAAAGTTGTCCCAATTAATATGTGGTAGGTTATAATCACCCATAACAATAAAATTACCAATGTTATAAAGCTCAATAATTCTTTCGATCTCTTCAAAATGACTATTGTACATATCAAAATTCATATTTGGGGGAATGTACACACAACCCACCATCAATTTGATATTACCCACCAATATCATCACAAATAAATGCTCTATATTATTTACCACCGCAGGGATTCGATAACTTATATGTTTAGAATGAACAGCAATGAGCACACCACCCCCACAACTCTTAGTACTGGTAAAAGAACTTCTATCAGACCGATAAATCTTATAGCCCTTCATTCCTAATTCTCCATCGCAAACTCTGTCCGACAACCAAGTCTCAGTCAAAGCAATGACATCATGTCCCAACGATGGAAAAACCGACCTAAAGTGACACAATTTTGTATTTAAACCTCTAACATTTTGATAATACACTGAAAGGTTTACAAGTTTTTTGAACTATTTTTCACTATTTTAGGAACACCGTTAAAATATTTTATAGTCAAATCCTCACCATTCGCCTTTCTTGATTCCAAAGTCTCTCTGAGTTGCGCCAGATATTTACGTTGTATAAATGTTTGATCATAACCAATTGAAAAACCAGCATCACGAGGAATCCTCCTCTTTAGTTGCAATATTCGTTCTATTCAGAAGCGTCATTTTAACTTTTTCTTTTTAACAAAAATATAGGTAGGCTTATTTAATTAAATTAATTTTTTACAGTTTTTTATACCCGTAGATATTTTATTTAGAATAATATAAAATTTAAAAAAGATCAGAGGGGGGGGGACGTCCCTCTGCCCCTCTCCCAAATGACGCCTCTGGTTCTACTATATTAAGATTTTGGAAACATTTATATTCTAGCTAATATCATAACAATAAAATATGGCTTAAATAGAAATGCCTGAACCCACAATAGATAATATATATTACAACGGTTATCGTCAAAGTCTTAAATGGCCTGAGCTGCCGAAAAGACAGTGTGAATGTGTGTGTGAGTGTGAGTGTGAATGAGAAAAAAGTGTGAATGTTTAAAAAAAAAAAAAAAAAAAAAAAAAAAACAATAAAATATCTTATTTTAATCGAAATGATCTATAATCGAGAGGAGTGTCCTTAATTTTACATATCAAAACTTGAGCCCTACTTGTACCGGTACATCTCGAATTAGACATATAAAATAAAGAACAAACAACATTTGAGTCCCATCTCTCGTAAATGCCTTTTAGTTATATTCTTAGGCCTTCTATTTTTCTTCAGATCGTTTTTCAGTTTAGTATTTTTTCCAACACTTTTGCAAAATTGGCCCTCTTTTTTAGAAGCGATACGTATGACTCAGTGAGAGAGAGCTTACCGATTTATAACAAGATCGATTTCAACTCCTCCTCCCCATTTTAAAATCTTTAATAGCCTCTTGTTGTTTGGCTCGCTTGGAAACTTCGGGACTGAAAAAACGGAACTTCGCCAGATAATATCAATTGGTTTCTGTGTAACGGCGAGAAACGATGCACTAGAGAGGGTGAGTTTTGGTCCATTGAATATTTATGACTTTGCACACTGGGCTGACAGTTGACGGCCGTGGCAATATGGAAGAGATTTCCAACCCCCCACCCCACGCACACATATCGGGGGTGGGCTCGTGTCAAGTCACCCCATCAACCCCGGGGCCACAATATTACCATTTCTTTTATTGATATTGATTCATATACAGTGTGTTCTGATGCGAGAGGACAGAGATTCTCGTCGCCGGGGGTCTGTCTCTCCTCCCACCGCAAAATCTATAGTAATAATATTCTTCTGATCATATGAACTTGAGGGGAATCCCCTATATAAATTCCTTTATTCCATTATTCGTTTTGTGACATGTAAACAATTTTTTTCTTCTAAAAAGGCAACAATATTAGATATTTAGCGTGCATCTCTGAAATCCCTAATCCTTTCTAAAAGCTGGATTATTGAATTTTTATATTATTTACTATAATCCGAAATAAATCATTAGCTAGATTGTTAGTGCAATTTTAAAAATTATTCTAATTCAGGAGGAGTAAATCTATCTCAAGTCCTGACGCCTGGTATGGAGAAGTAAAAAAGACAAACATTAAGGAAAGGAAAATTTTTAGTCTCAGCTTTGATAACTCTCGGCCGCCATCCACAAAAAGTTTTTTTATTATTTTGATGTTTAGAAATAAATAATTATTAATAAATGCCTTACCCTTTATTGTAATGTTCTTTTAACTAAAATTTTATAGATTAAATGGTGTAATTCTTTTTCTATTATAGATTTGAATTGATAGAGGAAAAAAACTTTTGTATTTGGTTAATTTTTACTATACTAGCAATCCTATTCAAGATAAATATTTTTTTGTTAAGAAAACAAAAAACGAAATAGTTTTGGCAACTTTTTTGGCACAGTTTCTTGGCTCGTTAAAATCCACTTAACGACACCTTAAGACTTGTTAAATAACAAATTTATTTTTTAATATTAATTTACATTTTGACATATGTTTCCCCCGTCGTTTTTGCCAAATATTTTTTCTACTCTTTCATAATTGGCAAACCCTTTCTTTTATTTCTCACCCACCTTTCTTACTTTCAATTAAGGTCAAAGGGAGGAAGCAAATTAGCTGACTGAAATTGCGAGTCACGAGTCAGTGTCTAAAGTGTAAAGAAAAACATCATCCCCTCCCCCTTCCACCTACCCTCCCCCCTCGAGGGATATTTAGAAATACATTCAATTTGGTATTAATCACTTGGCCTTTCTCTCTTTCTTTTTTTTATTAAAAGAATTTTTTTTTGTCTTTCTCGTTGAGTAATTTATAAAATGTTAATTATTATTCCATGGAAGATTATTTAATTTTAATTTATTAAATATCATAGAAAGAATAACATTTGAGGTTGATTAGTTGTTAATAAAATTTGATTAAATTTTATCGCTTAGAACGGGAAACGAATTACTGATGACTTTACCTCTTCTGTTTAAGTCACATTTAAAGTATTGACAATATATAGGGCTAAATATTCAAAATCTCTTATTTTTTATTCAATAAAATTATTTACCCTGATTTTCTATATTAATCAAAGAAAAAAAATTTTTTTAAGATTATCGGTAAAATTCTTAACATTCATGTGCTCATAATTTTGAAGAAACTGGGCCTCTTAAATTTTTTTCTTATTTCTTTATTTACCTCTTAAACTCTACGGCTTGTCTTATTTTCACTGACAATTGATCTTCAATAATTCTTTAAATATTTTGATTGATTTGGCTGCATTTCGAGAAAGGAGATAACAATCATGTTATTAACTCAAAACGTATGTCTTATATTAAAACCTCCTCTAAATCCGATATGTTCGGAATTCAATTTCAATAAATTTAAAATGGAATATCGACTTTTTAAGCCTATGAAATCGGAGAACCCTCCCCGTTTCCCTTTTATCTTGAACCAACCCCTTGTCTTTTAGCCAATCCGGAAATCGATAATGTCTCTTGCTCCCTTTTTTTTTCCTTTGTCCAAAAACTACATTTTTTCTCTTCTTCGAGGAATTTTGGTCAATTAAATGAATCCAATATATAGTCTCTCTATAGATTTGTCTTGAAATGAAAAGAAAAAAAAAAAATCAAATAAAGACGGTTTACAAAATTTGTCACATTGAGTGATTTGAGAGTACAGCACTACCTTTGTTGTTCTTATTCACTATAGTTCGATTTGAAATTTTTTTGAATCCAATTTTCATATTTTTAGATATGTTAAGAAAAGAACAGCAGGTTGATAATATTTTATTTAGATTTTCAGATCTGAAGATGGTCTTGACCAAGATTGAAACGTCAGCATAGAGGACCTAATAAATGAAATATTATCAAACTGCTATTCCTTTCTTCACATCTCAAAATTTATTCAGCTATAAAATTCACTTCTTGTAATTTCGTATTTTAGTTAATCAAATAGCCCGGCCAATTTTTAGTCTTTTCAGAATCTAAGTCCATATAGATTTTTTACGATACTTATTCATCAGACTGCCTGGGATTCGAACCCGCGTCCCTTGTCTAACCTCTCGGCCACGGGGAGGGGCAGTGACGGCGCTAGCTTATTCTCAGTGGGGGGGGCAGGAGTGGGGCAAACTTGTCAACAGGGGGGCAGTCAATAAATATATAGGCTACATCAACAGAGAAACAAAAAATCTGGTGTGATAGTTACACCAGATTTTTGTGTCGATCTTAGGAACTGACAGAAGTTTCGGATTCGGCTAAATTTCAGCCAAAACTTCGCCCTGCCAGAAACCTGAGTTTGAAAAGATGGAATTATTTATGCTCGTACACAAAAAAAAACGTCGAGTGAAATTCGTACTTAAATTTTACTAAAAATAAAAGATGAATTTTATATAGGAAATTTTAAGAAAATTTTTAAAACAAGTTTCGATTTCGGTCGAAACTAAAATTGAAGCCAAAATTCGGTTTCGGCTGAAAATCTTGTTTCGGTCGGACTCTAGTCGACATAGGCGTTATAAAGTACAAGAGTAAAGTGTGCTTCAAAAGATTCCAAGGGCAAAAGGAAAATATACATTTTAAAGAGGATCTAAAAAATGTCACACCACCAGCACTGAACCTTACCGAATTTCGTACAGGGAAATATTTTCAGTTTTGGTTGGCAGGCTTCCTCCTGAGAAGTATGAAAGCCCAGAAATGTTTCTGTAAGATATTGGCTAAGCGCAGAATTTCTCAAAATCAGTATCAATTTCTCCTGAATCACTTGAGCTTGATTCATAGCTGGTGGATTTACACTTGTACTCGAAGAAGAAAATTTTTTTTTAGATTGGGGCTCAATAGTTTTTTTTTTTTTAATTTAGAACTTTTTTCGCCCTCGGGGCTTGGCGTAGAGGTTAGCGTGCTAACCTCGTATACCAAACATCGCGGGTTCGGACCCCAGGTAGTCCGATGATTTTATTTAAGCCATTTGGATACCAAATGGCTTAAATAAGAATGCCTGGACCCTAATATAGAAAAATTCATAAATAACGGTTATCGTCAAAGTCTTATATGGCCTAAGTTGCCGAAAAGACTGTGTGAATGTGAGTGTGAATGAGAAAAAAGTGTGAATGTTTAAAAAAAAAAGGACTTTTTCGGCATCGAAGGCCATTTAGACCCCGTCTCTATTTATTTCATTTCGATTGGTGAAGTTATCGGATATTTTTTTCTTTCCGATGACATTTTAATGGCACAAAAGATATTTGACAAAAACTTGAAAGTAACTAAATTTATTTATTAAAATAAAGAATAAAAAAAAAATAATTTCTTTTTTACGCTGTAATAAAAAGTTTAAAAAATTTACATTTTTTTAAGTGAATAATTTTAGAAAATTTTTTTTATTTGGTTTTCGAGCTGTTTGGGGGGGGCATCCAGGGGGCAGAGGTCCTTGCCGGGGGGCGCATGCCCCCCTAGCCCCCCGTAGCGCCGTCACTGGGGAGGGGGCTTGTAGGACCGATTAATTAATTGGAGACTCTTCTATTTATTGTGTTAGTTCCCGTAATTGGGATATAATTTAATTTTCCTTAAAGAAATAATTATTTTCGTAATTTGATGTTGATTTTAAGTAAATTTGAATTTTGTATGAAAAGTTTATCCATTATTTTATCCAGAGCATTATTCGGGGGACGATGTTATGCTTGAAGGAACCAAGCGTCATTAACCTAAATCTGAAATAAGAAGCATTTCATTTGCACACTTGTAAACAAAACCAATAGCAATGACCTTTTTTCTTGTTTTTTACAAAAAAAGAGCACAGAGTAATAATGTCGTGATTTAAATAAAGAGATAGATCTTTTTCTGAAAAGATGGCGGTTTTATCTCACTTTCGATCGTAATGGCGCTTAATTCCTTCATGCATAACATCGTCCAATTATCAACAGGACTTCTTGATTTAAAAGAATTTCCAACAAAATATGAGAGTGAAAATTTTTTCGTTTATTTGATTTTACAATGAATATTTCATGCATATAAAAAATTAATGGAAAATATGCTTTGGAATCTGCTGCAAAAATAATTTGCATTTGATCTCCATTTCTCGTAGACTCCTGGAATTATTTTTAGTTCATTGATGAAAAAATAAATTCACTTCAAACGAAAAAGTTATTTATTGTTGTAACAACAACGGTTGATAATGGAATATTCCGAAAATTTAAAATTTTTAATTCTTTTTTGGAATGAGATAGAGTAAAAAAAAAAAAAAAAAAAAAAATGCTGGATTTATTTTATTATTTTACTGCACCAGACTAACGTTTCTACCTCTTAATCTACACCATCTTCAGATAAATTACTCTATGTAAGGTATTAAAATATCAACGACACACAAACACAATAAATGTTTTGTTTGAGTATAGAGGTCTACGTACATTATTTCTCACCGGCTGGTCTTTGAAAATGGCGGCGTAGTTAAGTGGAAGGAACATTAGCCTGGTGCAATATAAGAATAAAATAAATTTGACTGGTAAATCTTGTATATTCAGGCCATTGACCTTTAATATTATCTGTTTATATTTATTTAAATTAATTAAGAGCCTATATTATTAAATAAATTTTATTGCTCACAATGGCGGAACACAAATGCAAAAATTTTCTCTCCTGCTCTAAGTGACATAATTAGTTATTTTAACCTGAAAAAGATTTATTATTGTTTTTAGAATGATTGTTAATTTAGAGCTAATCTTGTTTCAATCTATAAAGTGTTTATGTACTTATTTTACCTTTATTATAATTTTACAATAAATCTCTTTCTAGTCCGAATTTCAATTGGCTTCCGTAACGGAGGTGATATCATAAGGCAATAAAATATTGTCTCTTCAACTCTATCAAAGAGTTTTGAGAGATTCATGCTCAAGAGAGAGAGTAGTGTAGTTAATTCAAGACAATAAGCACAAGTCTTTATCGTCATGGCGCTTGATCCTTTTAAAACGATTCGGATTCTAATGAATGACTTCTGGTGTAGCAAAGTTGAAGTTGGCTTGTCGGCAGTTAGTAGCAGAGGTAGTGTATATCTATATCTATATAGTTTGACGTCAGAGGAAGACGTCGTGTCGACGAAAGAGGGTATGCTAGCAAAAGAGTAGTAGGAGTAGAACAAGTCTGCCGTTGACGGCACGACACCCCCCCCCCCCCCCCCCTGCAAAGGGGAGGTTGCAATGACGGGTAAAACAAAGCCTTCAACCCCTGGAGTTGGTTAAAGGCCTCGAGAGGCACACACACACACACACACACCACCCTTTTGGTTTTGGGGGTTGGGTAATGGAAAAATAAATTAGTCTTAGGGGGGTGGGGGGTGGCGAGTGGCGCCTTGTCTCCGCAGCCGGCATAAATCACGCCACGCAAAATGACCGACCGGCCTCAAGCACACGATTATTTATTTTGCTTCGTTCTACTTTCTACACCTTTCCTTTTTTTTTTTTTATTTATTTATTTACTCGAGAATATAAGCCTATATATACTCTACGGTAGTAGAGGTTATCCATTCAAGGGAAGAAAAATTGTTCAGAAATAAATTGCAATTTATTTATTTTTCCGGTGCTTGGTTTTATGTCAATATCAGAGGAGTTGGCTGTTATTGAATTTTCTGGAAAGTACTTTAAAACAACATTTATTGTTTTAATAAAATAAAATATTGAGAATTATTTTCTCTCTACTAGCCTATATTTTTTTTCATTGATGCTCATTAATTTTAAATTTCGGACTTTTCAAAACGGTATGAATGAACCAGAATTATACCAGTAATTTGTTGACGAGAAATCAATCAAAACGATTTATAATAAACTTATACTTTTTTTCTGTCGAGATTCGAAGGCATGTTGCTTTCTCTCTAAATCAGGATAGTCAAATTGTAAAATGTATTTTTTACAAGGGTTAATTGTTTGATTAGAATCCAAGCAGTGAATAAACACACTGCCGAACGTAACTAAAAAATATTTTCGACTTTAAGATTTCCCTATCGCTATGGCCCTCAAATAAAATATTTGGTAATAATATTAATACGCCTGTCTTCGCAAAGATGATGAAGATATTCAGCCATATTGGCTGTTTTACTTAATACATGGAGAGCGGATGGTAGCCAGTAAACAA
>JAKCPI010020493.1:0-11825 GCA_023213315.1 Euborellia annulipes | reverse complement strand
GGGCCCATGGGGCGTTTGCTCATCATTTGCCCCACTCCAAGGGTCTGATTTTTTTAAATTTTATTTTATTCTAAATAAAATATATCTTCGGATATAGAAATTGCAAAATATTAATCAAATTAAGTATCTTTTGGCCAAATTTGAGACATCCCTATTTTTTTTTTTTTTTTTTTTTTTTTAAACATTCACACTTTTTTCTCATTCACACTCACACTCACACACACAATCACACAGTCTTTTCGGCAACTTAGGCCATATAAGACTTTCACGATAACCGTTGTAGAGAATATATCAATTGTGGGGTCAGGCATTTCTATTTAAGCCATCTGGTATCCAAATGGCTTAAATAAAATCATCGGATTGCCTGGGTCCGAACCCGCGACGTTTGGTATAGGAGGTAGGCACGCTACCTACTATGCCACACCCGGGGGCGAGACATCTATTTGTAAGTAAATTTTATGAAAAAAAAAAGTTTGCCCCCTCTCCCCAAGAAAAAGTTGAAATGACCTCTTTTTGTATTGCTATCTTCCATTTGGTATCCAAATGGCTTAAATAAAATCATCGTACTGCCTGGGATCCAAACCCTCGACCCTTGGTATAAAAGGTAGGCGCGCTACCAAATACACAAAGCCCGAGGGCACGGTTACATATGTTAAAGAATAGACAATCAAATGATTTTTTTTATTTAATAAAAGGCTGGACATCAAAGGCTAGGAATATCTACAAGACAATGGCTCAAAATGTCAAATAAATTTTTAATCCTCTTTAGAAATATTTTAGAGCAAAGATAAAAGAAAAGGAAGAGTTGATAAGATTTGATTTGCTGATAATGTCTCGTGCAAAAGAAATTCCCACTTGTCTATAAGATTTTATCATGAATATAAAGAATAATGATTGAGTGACTTGCAGCATCCCTGGCTCCATCATTATTTGCTTTCGTATCATTAAGTTGTGATAAGTATCCGAAGCCTCGTGTGAAATGACCCAACGACATCAAATCACGCGTGATTCTATTAGCTTAACACACTTGGTGCAGTTTCCAAGATCGTAAACTGTTCCGGGCAGTTTATCTGTGTGTGTGTGTGTAGGAGGGAGTGTTATTTGATTAGCTCTGAGGCCTCAGGGAGGAGAGACCCCTTCTAAATAAATGACTGATTCTTTCTCCTTCATGGAATAAATAATAAATAAAGAGAGAGAGTAATTGAATTAAAAATCATCCCCGGGTGGGAAGATTACTTCCGATTATTAGTTTAATAATTTTATGTAAATATTAGTTTTAACAGTCTCATTGAATATTAATGATTTCCTTAGTTTCAATTAATTTTAAACCAAATGGAAAAGGGAAAAGAGTCCTTTAGTCTAGTATTAAAAAAATTATACGAATAAATTAAAAACACTTCTATTTTAAATAAATTGCATGTCTGTCGGAATTAAATTGGAAAAATTCAGTAACTGGGAACTTACATTGTCCCAAAGGATAGCATAGGCAATTTGGTGTGAAAGGGCTGAAACAGAAAAAGGAAGACTTCCCGCCTCCTCATCCTCGTTCTAGTCCTACAGCATTGTCAGTTAAATATTAACTATAGGCCTAATAAAAGAATTTCATTTTCTGTTTAACTGTGGAATATTTACAAAAAATTACTTTTCGGACACTTATTCTGTAGCATTTTTCAGGTATAGACTTCAGTTAATATTTCAAAGGTTATTACATCTCTAATTCCTTTGTAATCTTAACTGAATTGTACAGTGAGGGACAATATTAAGTCCCACCCATGCGTTTTCTTCTTGTGATTATTTCATTGTTTTTAAAAAAATATTATATATTTTTTAATGGAAACTTTCATGGTTCAAACCTAGAAACTTTCCAATAAAGATTTTTATTTTATAAAAACAATGAAATAAAAGCTATATAATTTTTTTTTCTTTTGGAATGGGTGCATAAAGTCTGAAGACATATAATGACCAGTGGTCATGCAGCCAGAAGGAATATAGTTAAAATAAATAAATAAATAAAGGAGAAGCATAAAAGGGGAACTCAACTGCGGGAACTGAGAAGATGCCTGTTGAGATTGATTGGACTTGAAAGTCTGAAGATTATAGGTTTTGGGGAAGTTAGAAGCAGGGAGCTTGTTCCAATCACGGGAGGTCATGGGGGACAAAGTAAGATTGGAATTGACTAGTTCTGTTAGTCGTGACCTGAACAGCATAGGGATGCTAATAATGTTTTTTATTTAATAAATATTTATGAAAGAAAGAGATATTATCGATCGGGGATCTTATTTAATCATATGATTAGCTTAACTAGAACTGAAGACTCGAAAGTTATTGTCAAGTATCCTATCCGAGATAGTCAAACTTATCTATAACAGAGATGAGATATTTTTGGGTAAAAAATTATTTAAATATCTTGAAAGAGAATTTTGAGTTTTTCTGAATTCGGATTCCATTCAACACATTTTGGAGTAAAATTTAAATTTTTCAAATTCTGATTTATCCATTTGAATTTTTTCAAACAATACAATAGAAATGAAACGTAATACTGACATAAATGCACAGATTTAGTTTCACTGAAATTGCTAAAGAAAATAATTTCCCATCCTTGTAACTTGAAAAATTTATAATGGGTATTTATTAAAAAAAAGAAGAAAAAAATATTTAGTGAATAAAATTTAAAAAAAAATGTCGAATGAATATTTGCCTAATTTCGCACATGTGGTTTTATACTAGAACATGGGCTATATACTCAAATAAGACTGTATGTAGATAGCGAAATGAATGACGGGGTGAGGGCTGCATGCAGTAACCCGAGAGCGTTTGGACCCTCATGTCAAGCGAGGCATTCCCCATTCTGAGCTCCCGGGGGAAAATAATATGCCGGGTCGAAGGTTGGTTGAGGATGAGGATCAGGATCAGGATGAAGGGGGAGGGGGAGGGGGGAGGGGGAAATGAAGGGCTCAGGAGAAAAAAAGAGGGGGGGGGTGGGCAAGCAGCATCTATTGTGTGTGCCCCATGCCCCAGCCTACTCACATCGCATCCACACTCACTCACACGTTAACTCCATCTAGGCTATATGTATCAACGAAGACAAAAGAATCTGGAACACTTTTATGTCTTCTTATAAAAAAAAAAAAAAATACGAAATCTGGAGGCCGAGGGAGACAGACGCTAATTAAAAAAACAAATTTCAGAATTTTTTGTCACTTAAACGATTTAAGAAAATTTAATAAAATAGAAAGGCTTTTGGATTAATTGATTAATTAAAATGAATTAAATAATGTTATAAAATGTTGGCTTTTTGTAACCTGCCTAAAAATGGCGTCAATGCTGTTGTGCAGTGTAATTAAATAAATAAATTGAAAAAGAAAAGGAGAAAAAAGTCTTTTTGGAAACTCTACATTTTGCACCTTAAGGAAGGATAGGGGTAAGGGGGGTTTGGGGGCTCATACCTGCCCCAGTAACCCGAAAAAAAAATTATAAATATAGATATAGAAACATTTTAAATGCTGTTAGATTGTATATTCTTTAAAAAGTATTCATTCAGAGAGAGAAAATCACCCCCCCCCAGGGTTATCAATAGTTTATAACAAGGGTAGTCAATCTTTTCATAGGTATCGAACACTTTTGTATTTCTTTTAGTAGTAAAATTTTCTTACCGCCCATCTGTTCAACTGATTTATAAATTAGGAAGCCTTAAGTACAAAAAACACTGGTATAAATCCTTACTGCTATGTGAATAAACTTCTAATTTTTTTTTTAACATTTCAAGAGAAGGAATAAGATAAAATTGAATGTCCTTTGAATATAAAGAGACTAAACTTAAATCACACTCCATTTTAGGGGTAAACGAAATTGAAGTAATATTCAATTTTAAAGAAATAAAGGTAATGAACTAAGTATAATTGAAAATTTGAAATTATACAATTCAAAATGAAATCTGACCGTGTGAAAACCAAGGAGGTAATTACCCCCCCCCCCCCCTCCCGAGACTTCAGAAAAAAAATTGTATTTTTAATATAAAATTTTAAAAACTATTACTTAAAAATTTGATTTGTATATATGGACCCTGTTACGCAATGGTGTGTCAAAGACCAAATATCGAGTTTTGAGAAAATCAACAATAAAGTTTTTTGTTTACATTGAATTCTATATAATTTTTCTTGTCAATTGTGCAAGTAACATTAAATATAAATTTTTTTAGGACATATTTCATAAAAAATACTATTAATTAAAGCATTTGAAACAATATTCCGTGCTTAACTCAATTTTTAATTTTTTGGTCTTTGACACACCATTGCATAACAGGGTCCATATATTCTGGCAAACAACTACAGAATGCACTTTTAAATTACCGAAAATAAGAAAAAATTGTGTGCTGTGCGACCAGTCACACCAGATTACCGCCCCTCCCTCCTAGAAACTCCTCTGGATCTGCTACAGGTGAAAACTTAATAAAAATGTTTTTAAATAAAAAAAATACTCCTTGTTTTATTTTAAAAAATTCAATTATTATTTTTAAAATATCTTCAATATCAGGCAAAAAAAAATTCCCGCCGCCACCAAAAAATTCCTACCGTCCTCAAGTGGCAGGTTCACTATCACTGGTATAAAATATTATTTAAATATCTCCCAAAATAGTTATATTGTAGTACAGAAATACGATATTCACTTCATGAGGTGGTTTTTAAAAGTGAAGCAAGTTTATTTGTAAGGTCTTTAGACCACTTCCTCATTTTTCTAAATTGATTTATCTCCAAAATAATTTAGAAAGATTTTCATCGCTTAGAACGGGATGTTGGACGAGTTTGCTTTGTTTATTATTATTTATGAAATACCATTTTCATATATGGTAATAAAATATTTGATCGCAAAAAATTCATTTCGACAGGCATACACGTCTTTGTTTAAGTTTACTTCCACTTAAAGGTCAAGTATTATATCAAAGTCCCCTTCCTCTAGTTTCATCTTTTGCATTAATAAAAACTTGAAATTTTATTTTATTGAAGGACAAATTTCAAAAATGTTTATTTATTTTTATTCCTTTCTATTGAGAAGAGTTATGCTTCACTGATCTCATTGAAGGACATTATTTTCCATTTTCCATAGATTACGTCTGTTCTTTTTTCAGTGGGTAAAAAAATAATCTTATTTTTTTTATTTTTGAAAAATATTTGTAGTAAATATTTTTTTTTTGCTATTGATTGCCAAATTTCTTGAATTAAACATACAAATGGACAAACATAATTTTCTTTCAAATTATAATAATAAACTTTGAATTTCCATGAAAGAATCCAAAAGACAACATTTTTTTGATATTTTTGTATATTTTGTTATTTTTAAAATCAGTAGACATAATATATTAGAAAAAACATTTTTTTTTTTTACATTCCAAAATGAATAGGAGGAGGCTGTGGAGGGGGAGGAGATGCATCACCGTTTCTCTCTCTCTCTCTTTTCCAACTTGACAAATCTCTAAAGCAAACATCCCTATTTTGAATCGAATGCATCCCAGAGCATTCATTCATTCCATCGTATGTGAATGTGTGTAATTATGCTTACAAAAAATCCGCCCCCTGTTTCCCTTGGGATCCATCCCTTAGGTATGTTGAAGGGGGAGGGGGGGGGCTGATATCTTATCATTTAAATGAGCCTTTTAGTGATAAATATCCCGTTGATTTCTCTCAATGATAAATGGGAATAGTTTTAAATTCAGAGAAGGGGGAGATTTAAATCTCCTAAAGAAATATCATAATATTAATTACATCTCTTATATAATGGGGAATAAAAATAAAAAATGGAATTTATAAAATTTATAAAAATTTGTTTAGTATCTGGTAGGACATAATGAATTTTTTTATCAAACTCTCTCAAAGATAGATAATGCATGTCAGGTTCAGGACTATAATCATTTGAGGAATTCAATGAGAAAAGTGCTGCATGACTCATGTGGATTCGAAGAATAAAAATAAATAATTTTTGATGAAATTTTGACTATTAATAAAATCAAAATATTTCATTAAGGATGTATCGCTCTATTTCTGTTGCCGTCGTGTTAACCCTCTCAAAATATTCCGTTGTTTTGTTATTTTTACACTAAATGAAACTTTTGAAGCCCAGAAGGCGAGGGACCCGATAATTGGCTTTAGCTGTATGAAAACAAAAACGTGTATTTTCGTAAGAAATCACAAGAATTTTTGTGTCAACTGTAGATACATGCAGGAATATATTTTAGAAGAAGATAAGGAGTCTTTATGCATCCTTCATTTGAGTTTTTTTGTGTGTAAGCCCTTCACCCCCTCGGAATATTGCAAAATCTAAAGAACTGAGCAGAATATAGCGAAGATGAGAAAATAGAAATCAACTTAATATAAATTAAGACTTATGTAGCAATCTGCAAGATAATTTTAATTGTAATTTCTCTCATCTCTTGGATATTACAAATTAAAATTTTCACTCAGTCACATGTACTCCTGAAGATGGGTTAATAGTCCGAAATATATCGAGTTAGAAATTCAATATTTCTTTCATATACAACTTAGTGAAACCTCACATATTCTAAATAATTTTTACTTATAAATATGTTTCACGGAAAACCTACTCACTTTCCCTCCAAACTAAAAATAGAAATCTTTCGAATTATGAAAAAGTTCAACTGACATGTTACAAGTTCGAAAAAGATTCAACCTAAAGGGGGCAAGAAAATTGTATCATTACAAGAAACTTTGAAAACGGTTTTCTTTTCATTTCTAATAAAATGGATCAGCGTACAAAATTCAGAGCAGGTAAAGGCAAAACACGAGTGAAATAGTTTTACAGTCTTTTACTTTCTCGTACCTCTATATATATGTATATATATATAGAGAGAAAGTATTGGATTCATGTCAAAAAATTCGATGTCGAGATTTTGATGGATCTTCACGTTTTGAGGTCCCCTGAATCCAAAAAAGTGGTTTTCGCGACATGGTCTGTCTGTCTGTCTGTCTGTCTGTGTGTGTGTGTGTGTGTGTGTGTGTGTGTGGGGTGGGTGGTGGGGGGGTGGGTGGGTGGGTGGGGGTGGTGTGTGTGTGTGGGCTGTGAACAAAATATCTCAAGAACGAAGGAAGAGCTAGGAGGTTGAAATTTTATATTTAGAAAGTTAAACACCCCCCTGGGACGTGACACGAAGCTTTTAAACAAAATCGACCAAAGAGTACTAGTACTTTACTGATGCACTTTTTCAGTTTTTTTCGATTTTCACAAAATTTGCTCCAACGATTTTTTTTTAAATTCAAAAATCAATTATTTTTTAGATTCTCTATAAAATGTATATTCTCATTTTGTGATTGAAATCTTCTGAAGACCACTTTACTCTTGTACTCCATAGAGAAGATAGGAGAAATGGTTGCCATGGTAACAAAATATAAATATTTTCCCATACTTATAAATTTTACATCTTGAAAATCAAATGTACCGTACTGTCGGAAACTAAATACATGTCGACACAAAAAATCTGGTGAGACAAGCACAGTACACAACTTTCGATTACCGAAGGTAAGAGAAAGTTGTGTGCTGTGCGCCAGTCACACCAGATTTTTCTACTAGATAGGCTTGAGATCTCTTAAACGAGAGTTAGGAAAACGAAAACGTGTGATGAAAATGATTTTTCACCGAAACCTCGGATTAACCGGCCAAAAAAGGTATCCGACCAGGGTCCCGGTCCGGACCAGGCCGGTTAAGTGGGGTTTTACTATACTTCAATTATGCCTAATAAAATACAAATGTTCCAAAGACCTACACCAAAAGACTTCATCATTTTATAATTAAATAAGATATACCGTATAGAAGAAGGTTGTAAAAATAGGCGGTTGCTGGAAGATAGGCAACCAAAATGAGTTCCTCTAAAGCGAATGAGGCAGACATGTGCAGTTGTCTAACTAAAAGTGAATGAATAGGCTATATTTATTTATTTAAAATTGAGATGTACATAGGGCTTGTACTTTTTACAAATATTTAGATAATTCATAAAAGAGTAAGAGATATAATTCACCTTCATTACCAATTTATGAATGAAACAGTAGCAAGGTATAAACCATCTGATATGATAAAATCATAAAGCGCCCATCATGCATTTGAATTTGTTTGTTCTTTGAATTAAGGCAAACTCTAAATAGAAATAAATAAAACTGCCCGGGACATTCAGCTGCTCTTGGGGATCTTAAGAGAGATTTATCACCCATCCCATTAAGCAGCGTGGGTGGATGGAAAAAAAAAACCAAAACGAGGACCAACTAAACGATTACATACTTAAAAAACACATTAAAAAAAATTTTATCCTGTTCAGAAGCGAGAGATGATTTTGCAGCTATAATAATAATAATAATTCATAATTTAATTAATGTTAAATACGCTATTAAGATAATATGTATAAACATATAGCCCGTATCTAAATGCCTTAATCTTCCTTACGATGAAACGGACTGGTTTTTTTCTCTCTCTCTGAATGGAAATATAAATATATTCATTTAATGACCTCTTTAGTCGATTCCCTCGTTTCCGGTGTGGATATTCAATTTTTTTTTTTTTTTAAGTTTTTTTTAATTTATTTTATATTTGTAAATGAAAATTTAAAAAATGAGTGAGGTTAATTAGATGAATGAACTTGATTAAATTATAAAAAAATATCTCTAGTCTTTTTAAGAAATTTTCTTTAAGAAAAATAAATATTTTGTTCGACCCTATAATAGTAGTTAAATATTGATATAACTTTAGTGGTTAGGATGTAGAAGAAAGTATTGGCAGTTCGCTGATCAGACAGAGCGCACATCTGTTATGATAACCAGCCATTTTGTGGATTATTTATAATAAATATAATTTGACAATATATATAGAAAAGAAGCGGGCAGCCAGGTAATGAGTCTCCACGACATAAAAACTCTCGGAAACAGTTTCGGTTTTAATGAAATAAAGCCATCCACAATCAAGTATTCGAAAGTATGAACTCGAATGACAGAGCATTGAGTCAAATAGTGGAGTTGTCAATTGGTGTATATTTGTTATAATTTGGATGACCGGTAGACATGACAAGATCTTGGACATGAAAACGTTGCCAAGTGGTGCCAACATAACAGCATTTAGGAGGCTATTTTAAAAACGTATCAACCCTCTCATAGTATCATACCTCTCCAGTCTCCCTATATAAATTATTTGTACAAAATATATATAAGGCTGATAAGCATTGCATTGTATTTTGTACAAATAATTTATGTATAACAAAAACACAGCAAATTGATAACTCCACTATTTGACTCAATGCTCTGCCATTCGAGTTCATACTCTCGAGTACTGGACTGAGGATGGTTATATTTCATTAAAATTGAAACTGTTTCCTTAACAGAGAGATTTTATTTCGTGTAGACTCATTACCTGGCTCTATATATTGTTTAAATACAAGAGCCACTTTATTTCTTCAAGTAAATATAATTTTGTTTAATAAAATCATATTATTTCAATTTTTACTTTCTCTTACCTATGCATATATGTAATATATATATAGAGAGAAAGTATTGGATTCATGTCAAAAATTCGATGTCGAGATTTTGATGGATCTTCACGTTTTGAGATCCCCTGAATCCAAAAAAGTGGTTTTCAAAGCGACATGGTCTGTCTGTGTGTGTGGGGTGTGTGTGGGTGGGTGGTGTGTGGGTGGGTGTGTCTGTGTTCAATTTTAAGCATGAAGGAATTGAGCTATGAGGCTGAAATTTTATATTTAAGTTAAACACCCCCCGGGACCGGAAAAATAAGCTTTTAATCAAAATCGGCCAAAGAGTACTAGTACTTTACTGATGTACTTTTTCAGTTTTTTTTCGATTTTCTCAAAATTTGCTCCAAAGATTTTTTTAAAATTCAAAAATCAATTATTTTTTAGATGCTCTTTAAAAATGTATATTCTCATTTTGCGATTGAAATCTTCTGAAGACCACTTTACTCTTGTATTTCATAGGGAAGATAGGAGAAATGGTTGCCATGGTAACAAAATATAAATATTTTCCCATACTTATAAATTTTACATCTGAATTCAAATGTTCCGTACTGTCGGGAACTAAATATATGTCGACACAAAAATCTGGTGTGACAGCACAGAACACAACTTTCGATTACCGAAGGTAAGAGAAAGTTGTGTGCTGTGCGCCAGTCACACCAGATTTTTTTTTTTTTTATTAAACCTAATGAAGGTGTAAAAATACCAGGTGAAAATAAAATATAGATCTAAATATTTTTATTAAAGCTTTTGTGGTTTGTATTAGGTCTATTATTAATATGGGAGTTTTTAATTATAGATCACATTTTGTATTAATTATTTATTAAAAATGTAAATAGTGTACAAAGTTTTGACTATTTAATCTGCAGTCGTTTTCAAGCACAGCTTACTCCAACTTAAGAGAAACGTACAATATTTATATTTTTAATAAATAATTAATACAAAATGTGGTCTTTAATTATAAACTCCCATATATAAATTTCTATATATATCCTCAATTAATAGCTATAATTAATGGCATAATTATAATTTTTGATTAATTTCTTCACTACTAACCTATCTAATCAGCAAACTAACCCAATTATCAGATATAAAAACATTTTATAATAAATTACTATCGCAGGTGATAATTATTTTCAGGGCTATAAATCGCGGACAACCAACAACCCCTGTCCATCGTTCCAAATGCCAATGTGAAACCCCCCCCCCCCAGCCCCCTTCACTCACTTCTATTGTTTAATTGGCGATTGGTTGATTATCACGTTGACATGCGAGTCGTAATAGCTGCAGCCGTTTTATGGTCTTTTAAAGTTAATTGAAAATGTCGTTTGAACAGTAGCCGCCTTGCTTGCTTGCTTGCCTATATGAATTAAATGGGGACTGGAAAAGGAATCCTCCCCTTCTTGAGGAAGGGGGGACTATAAATCAGATGTCCCATTCCATCTAGACGAAAACAAATACGACGTTGATAAGATCACACCTTTCATTGTTTACAACGCATCCCTTCACTTTGATGGAAATCATATCTTTGCATTTAACTAATAAAAAAAAAAAGTAAAAATATCATTTTTACTTTCTCTTGCCTATATAGTAAATCCAAATTGGTCTGTTTGTCTGTGTGTGTGTAACGATTTTAAGCATAAAGGAATTAAGCCATGAGATTGAAATTTTATATTTAAGTTAGATACCCTCCCGGACAGTGAAAATAAACTTTTGAACAAAATCGGTCAAAAATTAATAGTACTTTACTGGAAGTACTTTTTCAGTTTTTTTTTGAATTTCACAAAATCAGCGCGCTAACGATTTTGATTAAAACTCAAAAAAAATCAATTATTTTTTTACATGCTTTTTAAAATGTATATCAGTAAAATTTTCTTGAAAATTATTTGAAGTACACTTTACTGATGTACTCTTTCAGTTTTTTATGATTTTTCTCAAAATTGGCATTCTAACAAAAAATTCATAAATAAATTATTTTTTAGATTCTCTTTAAAAAAATGTAGGCCTATATTCTCATTTTACCATGAAAATTGTTTGAAGTACACTTTACTGATTTAGTATTTCAGATTTTTCAAATTTATTTTTTCGCTCTTTTCTTCCATAGAGACAATGTTAAATCCCTATGGGCATTTGCATGCTAATTTCAATTCAAAAGGGGAACTTTTTTGAATATATTAAAAAAATTTTTCCAATTTTTATGAAATTTTGTATTTAATAGGATTCTTAATTAGGTATAAAATATCTAAATATGAGAATAAAATTTTGAAAAATAACCATAATTTATTTCAAGCAGTCAACATTTAAAACGCAA
>JAKCPI010020492.1:0-16997 GCA_023213315.1 Euborellia annulipes | reverse complement strand
TGACGAAATCGGGTTACCTATTGATGTCCCTCCTACCTGTTTATAGTATTTACCATCAAACTTAAATATATTATTTTCTAGACAAATATCAAATGTTTCTAAAAATAGTGTTTCAGACATATTAGTATATTTAGCTATTTCACCCCATTTGTCATGTATTATCTCTCTAATTATTTCCAATGGTATGTTTGGGAAAAGGCGGAGATGTCAGGGCTTAGAAGGCTTTGATTATGTTTTACTTTCAAGTTTTGAAGTTTTAAAATTGCTTCCACCTTGAATTTTTAACTCTATGGTCGTTGTTTACTATTTTCACTTAGAATTTTTCCCAATTATTTACTTAGGTTTGCATTTGGTGTTGAGTACGATGTTATAATAGGGCGGGAACTCTTTATCAGGTTTATGAATTTTTGCTTTGAAATACATGTAACCTGGTCTCGAATTTTTAGGTACTAAGAATTGATGACAATTCTGTGTAATACAATTTTGTCTTTTAATTTATCTAGAATATCTTTTATGATTTTTCCGATTTTTTTATGGGGTTTTTAGGTTTTTCAACTATTTGGTATTTTTTATCATCATCTATTATGGTTTAGCCATTTTGGTTAACATACAGTTCTCTACTTTATAAAGTACAATTTTTGTTATTCTTGGTCAGAATCTAAAAGAACCAGATTTTCCTATTATCTCTTTTAAATTTTAATGTATTTTTAATATCGTTTTTAATTACACGATCCAACTTTGAGGGTTTCTTCCTATTAATATGATTATTGATGACATTCACAATTTTGTTTTTCATCACATTCCTATTTTTTTAGTGTTTTTAAGTTTTTCTAAAACTAGTTCTACATCAGCTAACAATTTTAAAACATTTTTTTCATTATTAACAGAGTAAGAAAATTTAGGTCCTAATATTAAACCTCTTTTTTATACTATCACTTAAATTAATGTTAGATACATTCTCAAATGAATTCATCAGAGTTCTTCCACAATTCTCATAATACCGTTCAACCAAGTTTTCACTCAAAGATTTGAATTTTTTATCATATGTCCCTTTTTTATACTTATATGTACGTTCACACATCTATGAATTAAATAATGTACATTCTAATATTAAATATACAATAGAATATGAAACTGATAACCAGATTACCTTCCTTGACATTAAAATAATAAAAGACGATTCAGGGAATTTTAAAACTGATTTGAGGGATAAGAAACCCGAAAAATCATCTAGAGCTATAAGCTATTTTTCTGAACATCCAGAACATCAAAAGAAAAATTTTGATTATCAATGAAATAAATAAGAATGTTAAAAAAATATCAAGTGCAGAGTTCATAGATGAAAAAATCGAATTTAATGAGAGAAAAATTTATAAAAAATAGTTACCCCGATGTATATGTAGATTTAGTAATGGAAAAAACCTATAAAAACCAACTTGGAGGGAAAACAACAATAAAAAAGATAATACGACTGTTGATGGTTCAATTCCCATACATTCCTGGACTATCAAAAAACATAATAAAAGAGATATCTTAGCGAAAGAAAAATCTAAACGTAGTATATAATGTAAATAAACCACTTGGAACCTTAATTAATAACAAATGCAAACAAAAGAAAAAATTTGATCAGAGTGGAGTAGTATATGGCATTGTGTGTAGCACTTGTAAAAATAACAATAAAAATACTATATACATAGGACAGACTTCTAGAGAACTAAGAGTCAGAATGAAGGAACATTTTTCTTCATTGACTAAGAAAAGTGGCCTCCACAGCACTGAGTATACATGCTATAGATGAAAAACATGAATTTGACATAGATAATGCCATTATACTACATCATGAAAGTAACACAACAAAAAGATTATTTTATGAAAGTTTTTATATAAATATTTATGATAATGAATCAATCAACTACAAAGTAGATAGAGAAAGGTCCCAGGTGGTTTATGGTAATTTAATCCAAAAAACAAAAAAAAGATTGTACAATCAAAAGATTTTTAACAATAACTAAGTGAACACTCAAATAATAAATGTATATATGACAAAGAAAAATCCTTGTGGAAAATAGTTTTAATTGAATTGCCCAAAAAGATTACCAAGCAGTTCAATTAATGAGCACTAGGTGGAGAATTGTACTTTTTATATAAAAAAACTAATGCGTAATAAAAATTGTCAGAAAGCAAAAAGAAAATTCTCTGTTCTCGAAAAAAGTTTTATAATGATAATTTGTAAAGGTTTATATATATGTATGTATGAAATATATTCGAGAAATGATTGATGTTTTAAAAATTTAATTAACGTGACTTATATATATCTTGAACTGAGGTAATTCTTGAATCTATATATGTTAACCTCAAAATTGTAATTAACCAATTTTTTTCCTTTAATAACAGATTAAACCCTTATATAAAAAAATTTTATAAAGCTTCCAACATTGGTTATCATCATTAATGAATATTACTTTAAGTATATTAAATAAGGATTCTCCTCAAGCAAGGTAAATAAAATAGGTCGATTTGATTTTTTTATATAAAGAAGGGACAGTTTTATTTGATGGATGTTAACTTACTAATATGTAAAGAATTTTTAAAAAAGTTGAATGTAAATTGAATTATATATATATGTATAATTTCTAGGCCCTGAAGACGAATCTTGATTCGAAACTGTTAAAAATGCATTCAGTCGGCCCACTTGAAAAAATAAAAATAAAATAGTTTTTTTTAAATTGTTTTATTCCTAACACCGAAAACCTGTGAAAAGAAAGAAGCTGCAGCAAGTTCGATAATAAAATATAAAGAATACAAATAAATAAGACTACAATCAAGTAAGGATACAGATAAATAAGAATACTAAGAAATAAGAGTACCTAGAGTCATTTTTTTTTTATAATATAACTTTATTGTGTTTTATGAAAGCGTCGATTAATTGGATTGTATTTCTTTCTAGGTTTTTTAAAAATTTTATAATGTTGGTAGGGTTCCTAAAATTTGCCTTTTATTTTAACTACGATTAATTTAAAAATATCAATATTTTACAAAAAATAAACTCTACTATGAAAATTGTATTTTTTTTTTTTTTAAATCTAAAAATGTAAAAATCGTTAATATCCAACTTATAATAATTAAATAAAGTGGGGACGAAGTCAAAAATAAATTTGGTATTTATTTAAAAATTAACGGCCAAATAGTTGAGCATTCTTGCAAAAGATGGCAGACTAGTCTAACAGCAGGCATTATAAGCCTATATTTATACATTTTTATCTTGTTATAAATGATATACAATATATAATAATATTTATAAACTATTCATTATTAAAGGATCAACGAAAATCAAACAAATATATGGGATTAAATGGACCCTGTTATGCATTAGTGTGTCAAGCGCCAAAAAAAATAAAAATTGAGTTAAGCACGGAATATTGTTTCAAATGCTATAATTATTCAAGGATAGCGAATAGCAGCCAGGGGAAAACAAAATCAGACAAAAACTAGATCAATTTTTATCAGATTTATTTGATCGTCGACGTTTCGGACGTCAGTCGCGCCCTTCCTCAGGACCTATGATCGATACATGTACAATTACAATAAATTAACAGCAAAGACAATAATTTTTCCTCTCCCTCATTTTCCCTCTATACTTACAAACAATCGTCAATCAAATACAGATGGAGGTATTTCTAGCGAAAATTAAAATCGGGTATGAAACAAAATTTCAATATGCGACAAACTGAATGCATTCTTCGATGGCATTGCTTTAAGCACTTTACAGTCAATGAGTTAGCATTTCATTTTTTAGAAATTATATAAGTATAAAAATTGATCTAGTTTTTGTCTGATTTTTTTTCCTGGCTGCTATTCGCTATCCTTGTCAAATTAAACAGCCATCTTCTCCATCAGCAACAATTATTTATGAAATATCTCCTAAAAAAATTTATATTTAATGTTACTTGCACATAATTGACAAAAAAATTATATATAATCTAATCAAGACAAAAAACTTTAATGTTAATTTTCCCAAAACTCGGTAGCTGGCGCTTGACACACTATTGCGTAACAGGGTCCAAATATAGCTCCTATTATCCTGCCATCTGTAGGCAAATTTTCGTAATAGTTGGGTTTTTTGACCACTAACGCCATCTTATCGGCAAAAACATGCGAACAGCTTGTATCCTGTAGATCACCGAAAGGTTACCTTCACCATTTATAGGATATCTTCTCAAATTCTATTTTACCCGTCCGAGGCCGGCCTCTTAATTGCCACTCTCCAATTTCCATCACTTCAACCATATGCCGCCCATTCTGCTCTATAAAATTTTAAAAAAATACGCCAGAGGGAACTTCAATATTGTTATTTATGTAGCCTATATCCGCATGTTTGGGTCCTCAAATGAATTAATAAATATCAAATATTTTTTCATCTTTTTTTTTTTCAATTCGATGTCTCTTTGATCTTTTATTTTTTGCGTATGTATGATTTAATTCTACGTCATTAAATCTACTTTTGAAATTTCATATTACTATCATCTGAATTAAACTAAGGTTTAAAAAAAAAAAAGGTCCACAAAATAAAATTAACGGTGAAAAAAAGGGCAAAAGAGGATGGGATGGAGACAGCAAGCTTACATAATACGTGGGGGCGGCTCTTTTATTATGTAGAGACTATTAATTGTCGGAATAAATTTGGTGTGACTGGTCGGACAGCACACAACTCTCTCTTACCTTCGGTAATCGAAAGTTGTGTACTGTGCTTGTCACACCAGATTTTTTGTGTCGACATGTATTTAGTTTCCGACAGTACGGTACATTCGATTTTCAAGATGTAAAATTAATATAGAAAATATTTATATTTTGATACCATGGCAACCATTTCTCCTATCTTTCCTATGAAATACAAGAGTAAAGTGGTCTTCAGAAGATTTCAATGACAAAATGAGAATATACATTTGAAAGAGCATCTAAAAAATAATTAATTTTTGAATTAAAAAAAAAAATCGTTAGAGCGAATTTTGAGAAAATCGAAAAAAAGTGAAAAGAACATCAGTAAAGTAGTACTGCTCTTTGGCCAATTTTGTTCAAAAGCTTCATGTCGCGCTCAAGGGGGGGGGGTGTCTAACTTAAATATAAAATTTCAACAACCAACCTCAATTCCTTCATGCTTAAAATTGAACTCACACACAACAGACCATGTCGCGAAAACCACTTTTTTGGATTCAGGGGACCTCAAAACGTGGCTATCCATCAAAATCTCCACATCGAATTTTTGACATGAATCCAATACTTTCTCTCTATATATATTAACATATATAGAGGTAAGAGAAAATAAAAGTGGTTTTTGTGACATTGTCTGTCTGTGTTCAATTTAAAGCCTAAGTGAGCTAGGAGGTTGGAATTTTATATTTAAGTTAGGCACCTCCCTCGGGCGTGAAAATAAGATTTTAATCAAAATTGACTAAAAAGTACTAGTACTTTACTGATGTACTTTTTCAGTTTTTTTTTCGATTTTCTCAAAATTTCCTATAAATATTTTTCTGTTTATAAATTTTACATTTTGAATTCAAATGTACCGTACTGTCGGAAACTAAAATATATCTCGATACAAAAAAATCTGGTGTGTGAAGCACAGAACACAACTTTCGATTACCGAAGGTAAGAGAAAGTTGTGTACAGTGCGACCAATCACATCAGATTTTTTTTAATGTGTAAAATATTAAGGAGATCACCTTTTGAATCTAAATTAACATGCAAATCCCCATATCAGGACTTAACATTGGCACCATGGAAGGAAGAGCCGGGAAATGAATTTGAAAAATCTCAAATACTACATCAGTAAAGTGTACTTTAAACAATTTTCACGAAAAAATTTACTGATATATTTTTTAAAGAACATCTAAAAAATAGTTGATTTATGAATTTTAATCAAAATCGTTTGGGCAAATTTTGAGAAAATCGAGAAAAACTGAAAAGTACCATCAGTAAAGTACTAGTACTTATTGGCCGATTTTGTTCAAAAGCTTATTTACACGAGTTCGGAAGGTGCCTAACTTAAATATAAAATTTCAACCTCGTAGCTCATTTGCTGCATGTCTTAAAACATCCCACACATACCATTTTACGGGACCCACTTTTTTGGATTAGGTTTAAATTAAATTAAATAGCGTCTATCAATTGTTTGATTTTCAATTTTGACGCCTTTCATTTAAATTTCAACAAATAATTCAAAAGCAGAGGCGTTTGATCTCTTAAATACGAATACAAAGATTGATATTATTGGAAAAAGCTATCTTGGCTTTTTTTCTCATTTAAATATTAATTTTTTTTTTTTTTTTCTTTTGGGGAAATGAACATCAAATTATTCCCCAACTTTTTAGGCAAAAAAAAAAGTTGTAATAAATTTTACATAGCCCGAGGGCTCCATTATTATTTAAAAAAAAAAAAAATCTTTAGTTCATAAAGTAAATAATATTAGATGAAAATTGACTTGTTGAATTTTTCCTAAGAAGAAAATTCACTAAGGATAAAATAAATATTTAAGTTAATTGAAAGTTATTATTTTCAGTGAGGAGTAGTTCAATATTCAAGTCCCTTATTGAGCGAATTGGGAGTTAATAATAATAAATTTGATTAGTAAAAAAAAAACCCAAAAGGTTTTCGCTTCTTATTCTATCTTCATCAAGATTGATAAAAAGATTATTTTAATCAAAAAAAAAGTGTCGAAAATTGCAAGTTACGATATCTTAAACCACGATTCGTCGGTAATTTTATTATGAAAAAATGAAATTTGAATAAAAATGAGGCTTAGAATTTCAACCTGCAGTTCGTTGAGTTTTTGTGCAATATAGCAGTATTTGTTGGACTTGCTTATCTATTTACGTATGGTATGGTATTTATCAATGATATCTATGGTTATAGATAATTAATATGGTTAATGATTGAATAATAATTAAGAAAATACAATAATATAAAAAATCTGGTGTGACTGGCGCACAGCACACAACTTTCTCTTACCTTTGGTAATCGAAAGTTGTGTTCTGTGCTTGTCACACCAGATTTTTTGTGTCGACATGTATTTAGTTCCCGGCAGTAGGGAATATTTGAATTCAGATGTAAAATTTATAAGTATGGGAAAATATTTATATTTTGTTACCATGGGAACCATTTCTCCTATCTTCCCTATGAAGTACAAGAGTAAAGTGGTCTTCAGAAGATTTCAATCAGCAAAATGAGAATATACATTTTAAAGAGCATCTAAAAAATAATTGATTTTTGAATTTTAAAAAAAATCGTTGGAGCAAATTTTGAGAAAATCGAAAAAAACTGAAAAAGTGCATCAGTAAAGTACTAGTACTCTTTGGCCGATTTTGATTCAAAAGCTTCGTGTTTCACGGTCCCATGGGGGTGCCTAACTTAAATATAAAATTTCAACCTCATAGCTCATTTTCGTTCATGTGAAATATTTTGTTCACAGCACACACACACACAGACAGACCATGTCGCGAAAACCACTTTTTTGGATTCAGGGGACCTCAAAACGTGAAGATCCATCAAAATCTCGACATCGAATTTTCGACATGAATCCAATACTTTCTCTCTCTATATATATATATATATATTACATATATACATAGGTAAGAGAAAGTAAAAATACTATTAATTATAGCATTTGAAACAATATTTCATCAATTTTTAATTTTTTTGGCGCTTGACACACTAATGCATAACAGGGTCCAAATAAAAATGTAAATTGGCTGTTATTTATTAATCTTAAGGAAGGTAGATCTGCAGCCAGGGGAATAAAAAACTATTTTAATTTCTTTCGGTCGACGTTTCGGACGCCAATCTGGTCCTTCTTCGGGACCAAAGATTGTTAAAAAGCACACATGGATTTTGTTGTGGAATGTCTAAAATATTTGAACAATATTGGCATCATTTTGTGTACGAAAAGATCTCTCTGTGCGTTATTTTTTCCAATTGAACTATGTAATTGGATGCCTTTGTCAATATTGTTCAAATATTTTACAGGATAGGTGAGAAGAAGAAGAAAATTCACAGTTAGTTATATTTCATTATTATATTCCCATTATGAATGATATATGATTGAATTATATAATTTACACATATTTAACATCCATTTGTTCTGAGGATGCTCCCAACCGGGATCGAAACATAATGGGAATAAAAATAAAAAAACATAAGTAGCTGCGAATTTTATTCTTCTTCCTGTTTGAATTACCAGCTATAAGCCCTAGGTATCTAAATATTTTATACATTCCACAACAAAATCCATGTGTGCTTTTTAACGATCTTTGGTCCAGAAGAACGCGATTGGCGTCCGAAACGTCGACCAAAAGAAATTAGAATTTTTTATTCTCCTGGCCGCGTATCTACTACCTTCCTTAAGATTAAAAAAGTATTGAAAAAAAGATGGCTTTAACCAAGGCCGAGACGTTAGTTGTTAGAAATATATATATTTTTTTTTAAATAAAGCTGCATTTTCTTCTTTTTTTATTCCTGATGATGACAAAAACCGAAACGCCATCACTAGACATTGAAAATAAAACGCTGGGGGATTACCTTCTTTAAGATTAATAAAAAAGTATTGAAGATGGCTTTAACCATGGCCGAAGCGTTAGCTGTTAGAAATATATATTTTTTTAAGAAAGCTGCATTTTCTTCTATTTTACTTTCTCTTAGCCTATATATGAAATATATAGGAGAGAAAGTATTGCGATCATGTCAAAAATTCGATGTCGAGATTTTGATGGATATACATGTTTTGAGGTCCCCTGAGTCCAAAAAAGTGGGTCCCGCAAATTGGTCTCCTCTCTCTCTCTCTCTCTCTGTGTGTGTGTGTGTGTGTGTGTGTGTGTGTGTGTGTGTGTGTCTGTATGTGTGGACAGATTTTTAGCATGAAGGAATTGAGCTACCGGATTGAAATTTTATATTTAACTTAGGTACCTTCCCACACGCTCAAAATAAGCTTTTGAACAAAATCGGCCAAAAAGTACTAGTACTTTACTGATGTACTTTTTCAGTTTTTTTCGATTTTCTCAAAATTCCCTCCAAGGATTTTTTTTAAAATTCAAAAATCAATTATTTTTTAGATGCTCTTTAAAATGTATATTCTCATTTTGCCGTTGAAATCTTCTGGAGACCACTTTACTCTTGTTCTTTTAGCATGAAGGAATTGAGCTACCGGATTGAAATTTTATATTTAACTTAGGTACCTTCCCACACGCTCAAAATAAGCTTTTGAACAAAATCGGCCAAAAAGTACTAGTACTTTACTGATGTACTTTTTCAGTTTTTTTCGATTTTCTCAAAATTCCCTCCAAGGATTTTTTTTAAAATTCATAAATGAACTATTTTTTAGATGCTCTTTAAAATGTATATTCTCATTTTGCCGTTGAAATCTTCTGAAGACCACTTTACTCTTCCCGCAAATTGGTCTGTGTGTATGTATGTGTGGACAGATTTTTAGCATGAAGGAATTGAGCTACCGGATTGAAATTTTATATTTAACTTAGGTACCTTCCCACACGCTCAAAATAAGCTTTTGAACAAAATCGGCCAAAAAGTACTAGTACTTTACTGATGTACTTTTTCAGTTTTTTTCGATTTTCTCAAAATTCCCTCCAAGGATTTTTTTTAAAATTCATAAATGAACTATTTTTTAGATGCTCTTTAAAATGTATATTCTCATTTTGCCGTTGAAATCTTCTGAAGACCACTTTACTCTTGTTCTTCATAGGAAAGATAGAAATGGTTGCCATGGTAACGGAATTTAAATCTTTTTCTTTTTATTAGATTAAAAATCAATTATTATTTAAATTCCCATTTATTTGTGTCTTTAATTGCTTAGGAGAAAACATATATATCTCTCTCTCTCTCACTTGCAAACATTATCGCCTGTCTCTCCGCCTTCTCTCATAGGCCTAATGTTAATTTCCTATAGGGATTTTTATGTTAATTTCGATTCAAAAGGGGGTCCCCTTTAGAACTTTTTAGGCATTTAAAATTTTTTTTCCAATTCTTATGAAATTTTGTATTTATTTACGATTCTCTATTGTGTATAAAATGTCCAAATATGAGATTAAAATTTTTAAAAATAACCATAGTTTATTTCAAGCAGTCAACATTTAAAATCCAAGTTTGAAACTAAGGTGCTATCGGAAACTAAATATATCTCGACACAAAAAATCTGGTGTGACCAGCACAGTGCGCAACTTTCTCTTACCGAAGGGTAAGAGAAAGTTGTGTGCTGTGCGCCAGTCACACCAGATTTTTTTATTCCTGATGTTATTTTGACAAAAACCGAAACGCCATCACTAGAGATATAAAATAAAACAGCTGGTGGATGTTTTTTGACTCACCAGTGGTCCCATTTCCCGGCATGGCTAACAATATGTATCTCTTCTTGGCTGGATTGGAAATAATTTTTAAAAAATTTCACACTCTCAAAATTCACTTTTTTTTTTTATTTTTGTGTTAAAAAAAAAAACAAACAAACAAACTAAAATCAGCGAATCCGACGGGGGCGTAGGTTGAAAATTTGGGGAAAAAGTTAAGAATTTTTTTTTTTTTTTTATTTTTTTTTTTTGACAGCGATGCCCGACGGCGCGCACGTCGTTCAACGGACAGACAAGTCCGTAACCAGCGTCTCGTTTCGACTCTCGCGGAATGACTGTGTCGCCGGGATCCAACGCCGGACCGCTTGACGTCGGCTCGGCTCCCTTCGGCAATCATCGCCACTCGTCGGCCCGCTTGCACACCCCTCCCACCACCCTTCCTCCCGCCCTAGATCGATCTACCTGCACGGTCCGCCTCCCACCATCGCCGAGCAACAATTGCTACCCTGGACATTGTTTACACACAAAAAAAAGATGCCATCTTAATGGCGACTTTTGTATTCTTTTTTTTTTAATAATTTTCTTTAGTAGTAGGCTTTAATTGAAGAGAAAAACAAAGAGGGCAGCATATTCTTTTTACTTTCTCTTACCTATGTATATATGTAATATATATATATAGAGAGAAAGTATTGGATTCATGTCAAAAATTCGATGTCGAGATTTTGATGGATATACACGTTATGAGGTCCCCTGAATCCAAAAAAAGTGGTTTTCGCGACATGGTCTGTCTGTATGTGAACAAAATATCTCAACAACGATAAGAGCTACGAGGCTGAAATTTTATATTTAAGTTAGACACCTCCCTGAGGCGTAAAAATAAGCTTTTAATCAAAATCGACCAAAGAGTAGGCTACTAGTACTTTACTGATGTACTTTTTCAGTTTTTTTTTCGATTTTCTCAAAATTCGCCTCAACTATTTTGATAAAAATTCATAAATCAATTATTTTTTAGATTCTCTTTAAAATGTGTATTCTCATTTTGTCATTTAAATCTCCTGAAGACCACTTTACTCTTGTACTTGAGAAATGGTTACCATGGTAACAAAATATAAATATTTTCCTGTTTATATTTTTTTTCTTTTTACAAAAAAAAAAAACACTTTTTTCTCACTCACACTCACATTCACACAGTCTTTTCGGCAACTCAGGCCATATAAGAAAGACTTTATACAAAATTCGTTATTGATTAATATACATATTGGGGGTCCAGGCATTCTTATCCCAGATAAGCCTGGCGTCCTATATATAGGACGCTAGAAATTTTTTTTTGAATAATTTTTTTAACGTATTTCTTTTAAATATTCTTTGATGAGCTTCTGATATTTTAATCTGTAATACCTCTAATTACACTGTATATTTTTTATTTGAAAATTTATTTAGTTTATGATAGAAAAAAAAAATTATTTTCTAAAGAGCTTCTAGTGCTTGAAAAAGTTCGACCTCCAAATTAATTTTGTAAGATAATCTACTTCATTATTTTTTATTTAATTTAAAGTTTTATGACAAAATTATATTCATGATTAATTGTATTTTTAATAACAAATCTTAAAATTAGTACAATATTTTATTTATTTATATATTTTGCCTGTTGAATATAGGCGACCTATATATAGGACGCTAGGACAATCCACCATCTTTTTGCCTTTTTTTATTTCAATATAACTTATATGTATAATAATAATTATATCATTTTTTATGTTTATTTTTTAATTTTTAAGGGTTGCACTTATGTTAAAGCTCTGGAAACTTAGGAAAAAGAGGATTATGATTCTGAATTTACAGAAAAAAATTCTTTACCCTAAATAAAGAATTATATATATCATGTGTTGGTCCATGAGGTAATTATGAAAAACATATAACCAAGTATTTATTAATTTAAATAAGCGAAAAATGTAGGTACCGCCGGGATTTGCACCACGGATCTTGTCGATTTACGCTCAACACGCCCTACTGTTGGACCACAGTACGCACAGTGCGTACTGTGGTCCAACAGTAGGGCGTGTTGAGCGTAAATCGACAAGATCCGTGGTGCAAATCCCGGCGGTACCTACATTTTTCGCTTATTTAAATTAATAAATACTTGGTTATATGTTTTTCATAATTACCTCATGGACCAACACATGATATATATAATTCTTTATTTATTAATTGCATAATTGAGTTAATTTCTCAAAACGTCCATCTAGATCGCGCCTCAGCAGCGGAGAAATCTGAACGCTTGATTAGAGCGGCGTTTCTCTAGTAGACTGAAATCAGCGATCTATCATAATTTAAATAAGCGAGTGCGTACTGTGGTCCAACAGTAGGGCGTGTTGAGCGTAAATCGACAAGATCCGTGGTGCAAATCCCGGCGGTACCTACATTTTTCGCTTATTTAAATTAATAAATACTTGGTTATATGTTTTTCATAATTACCTCATGGACCAACACATGATATATATAATTCTTTATTTATTAATTGCATAATTGAGTTAATTTCTCAAAACGTCCATCTAGATCGCGCCTCAGCAGCGGAGAAATCTGAACGCTTGATTAGAGCGGCGTTTCTCTAGTAGACTGAAATCAGCGATCTATCATAATTTAAATAAGCGAGTGCGTACTGTGGTCCAACAGTAGGGCGTGTTGAGCGTAAATCGACAAGATCCGTGGTGCAAATCCCGGCGGTACCTACATTTTTCGCTTATTTAAATTAATAAATACTTGGTTATATGTTTTTCATAATTACCTCATGGACCAACACATGATATATATAATTCTTTATTTATTAATTGCATAATTGAGTTAATTTCTCAAAACGTCCATCTAGATCGCGCCTCAGCAGCGGAGAAATCTGAACGCTTGATTAGAGCGGCGTTTCTCTAGTAGACTGAAATCAGCGATCTATCATAATTTAAATAAGCGAGTGCGTACTGTGGTCCAACAGTAGGGCGTGTTGAGCGTAAATCGACAAGATCCGTGGTGCAAATCCCGGCGGTACCTACATTTTTCGCTTATTTAAATTAATAAATACTTGGTTATATGTTTTTCTTTACCCTAAATTGGGAAGTCACTATGATGACTCTTTAGCGCCAAATAGCAATCCGATTTACACTTTACAAAATATTACGAGTTATTCATTTAAAAAAATGCCTCGAAAACCCATAAAACAGCCAGGATTAATTTATACTAAAATAAATAGATGGGCGGCGTTGATCCGGCTGATCAAAATATAACCTTATATACAGAAGAACTTGTATTCGGGGAAAGAAATTGTATTTTTCTTTATTAAAAACACATTTCAAAAAGGAGTTTGTAATAATAATTTAATTAGTTGTAATAATTTAACCATCTTTTGGATATTGCGATAAATAATAACTGGCTTCTACCCCGGAATGGCCAGGGCAAAATGAAAGAGCGAAGAAAGATCGTAATTTCAATCTCGGAATCTTACAAGAAACCAAAGAAATCAAAAGGACGGTAGTCAAATCAAGAAAAAACTCAAGATAAGATAGGTTTGCACCTCAGAAAAAGCACATTCGTTGCATGTGTAATGTTCTAAGAAAACAACCAACTCGATGTAGTGTTGGATTGGGTATACAAAATAAATAAAATAAAATAAATTTCACAATAAAAGTTAGTTTTAATTAGTCTTTATTTTTAATATACCTATTTACTTCCTTTAGAAATGTGTTTTTAATAATTTTGCAATGTGTTGAACAAGAAAACGTATAGAAATTAAATTGTGTGTTTTGACCCCTTATAAGCCTCGCGTCCTATATGTAGGACGCGCGAAAAACCCCCCTAATTAATTAATCTCAAGTAAAAAAATTTTTTTATACTTAAAGGCTTATTTAATGAATATAGCTAATGAAGTAAAATGAAATTTTGAAATTTAAAAGAAAAAATTTCTCCGGCTTATCTGGGTTATTTAAGCCATTTGGTATCCAAATGGCTGGGGTCCGAACCCTCGACTCTTGGTATACAAGGCAGGCGCGCTACCAACTACGCCAAGCCCCAAATGGCTTAAATAAGAATGCCTCCATATATGTATATTAATCAACAACGGTTATCGTAAAAGTATTATATGGCCTAAGTTGTCGAAAAGACAGTGTGAATGTGAATGTGTGTGTGAATGAGAAAAAGTGTGAATGTTTAAAAAAAAAAACTACGCCAAGCCAGGGGCTTAATTTTCTTTTATAATTAAGAAAAAGCGAACCCTCGGGCTTGGCGTAGTTGGTAGCGCGCCTTCCTTGTATACCAAGAGTCGAGGGTTCGGAAACCAGCCAGTCCGATGTTTGGATACCAAATGGCTTAAATAAGAATGCCTGGACCCCAAATACATATATATAATAAATACTAGTACCGTTTAAAGTTTAATATGGCCTAAGATGCCGAAAAGACTGTGCTTATGTCTGTGTGAATATGACAAAAGTGTATTTTTTTAAAAAAGAAAAAAAAAAGGGGATGGGTCGCCGTAGCCGGCGACATCTGAGGGGGTCCAGAGGGGCGAAGCCCCCTGGCTAGTCATTAATCTATCCAATATGCGCCACCCTATTAAAACACGTGTATCACAAACTGGCCTATGCCTATGCTTCCCCTGTGCTGTGCTCAATGTGCGCCGGGCCTAACTATCTCCACTTTTCCAACTTACGAGTATTATTTGCCGCAAGCTGGACACGAACCCGAGTTGTGTTGAAACTCCAGATCCATAATCACTCTTGCCTCCTCGATTTTTTTTTTTTTTGGCTTTCGACCTAAAGCCATGCCAAAAACAACATTTTACAAATTATATACATCAAAAATAAATAATAATATAAAATATAGATCAGCAAAAAATAATACACTAGAAATTACATACTACAAACAAAACCGACAGTAATAAAAGTTTCACATAAAGAAAATGATGCCAACAAAAAACTGATACAAAATAAAATCGTATACAATAACATTATAAAATACAAAATGATGATTGGTTCTTTATTAGATGGCTATTCTTGATGTGTGGAGGAATGTAGTGAGGGCGTCTATTGTTTGTAGTGAGGGATTCTTTAGGAGTTGTATCCATTTAGTGGGGTCCCGGAATCTTGGCTGTATTTCTTCCAATTGTTTTCTTTGGTTGCTAAAATTAGGGCAATAAAAGATGACATGTTCTGGCGTGGCTATAGCACCGAGAGAGCAGTGGCAGATGGGGGAGGGTATGAGATGTAGTCTGTGTAAATGAGCCGGGCATCTGGTATGGTTGATTCGGAGCCGGTTTATTATCGTTATTTCTTTTCTTGAGAGTGTCGGAAATTTAGCAAACCATGGAGGTCCAGGCGTAGATTTTATTTTCGCCAACCAAGAGCCTCTTGTGAGACTTGAATACTTCCACGAATTGGACGAATTCTTCCATCATTTGCCTTTTTATAAGAGGTATCGTGTCTCGCCAGGGCAGGGCCGGATCTAGGGGGGGCAGTGGGTGTACCGTGCCCCGGGCGGCAGATATCAGGGGGCGGCAAATTTTGCGTCTCTAAAAAAAAGGTAAAATATTTTTTCGGACGGGAAAATTTGGTTCCGCGAAAAAAAAAAAAAAATTTTCGGAGAAAAATTTTTTGAGATCAGGGAAAATTTTAAGGAGGGGGCGGCAAATTAAATTTTGCCCCCCCCCCCCCCTAAAAAATCTCCTAGTTCCGGCCCTGCGCCAGGGTATGGTTCGCTGTACTCGATTCCTTGGATGGTGGCTCTTTTTTGCAAGTCAGTCAGCCTCCTCGATATTATGATGAGGGAGGACCATCTCTCCCTGATGAGAATATTATTAACATAGGCCTGCCTACAGGAAATATAATATTGGTTTTATTAATATATATATAGGCATTTTTCCTCCCATTTGGATGGTACATATAAATTGCATTGGTGGTGGCGGTGGTGTCCCCTTCCCCTTTATAGGGGGGAGGGGGGCGCATGCTCGTCACATTCAGATCGTTAACGAACCGAGAGGTCTGCCTGCTCACAGTCATTCATTACATGTTTAAATCGAATTCCACCCACAATTAATGATACAATATTGTGTTACACACACTCTTTGTGTGTGTGTGTCGGATTTATTTTTTTTTTTTTTTTTTCATAATTTTATTTTGTTTTCATTAATATTCGTACAGCTTAGAGAAATAAAGAGAGAGAGTCTTTACACGTGAATTAAATTTTTTTTTTTATTTATTTGAAATTCCTATCGGGATCCCCGTTTATTTACCCGGGATTTTTGCACTTTTTGCAGTTTATTTTCCACTGAAACAAATATACCTAAAAATACCGTCAAAACATATTTTGTAGGAAATTTAACGCTCTACAAAAAAGGTCTGAATACTTTGTTGGATAAATTCAACCCCTTAAAAGTTATTCAAAGAGATTAAGTTGTTTTCATAATTAAAACTATCGTTTTTTTTAATTTCCATCATAATTCTCATTTATATCTCAATTGAACTCATAGAGATGGATAGAAAATAAAAAAATACAACAATTAGATAAAAAAAAAAAGTATATTTTTTCTCATAAATTATAGTATCAAGATTTTTATTGTACTTTCTCTATTTTTACAATTTTTTTGTAAAACATTCTTTAGTGCAGGAGGATATT